>JACXGJ010015311.1:0-13688 GCA_016801105.1 Esox niger | reverse complement strand
TCTGGTTACATTGATTTATTTTCAATCAATTTATCAAATCGATTGTGGATAATGAGATGAGCGGCTATACATGTTTGATCCTTAACTTGAACTTCTTACGATATTATTTATTATCTGTGTTTTTATGATTGTATTTAACTTCTGTGTGCAGCAATTTTATCCAGGTCCCTCTTGGAAAATAGATTTTTAATCTAAATGAGGCTAAACCTGATTAAAAAAGTTTATTTTTATTTTTCTATAATAGGTTTTTTATACGGATATTGTAAAAAATGTGAAGGATTTTTGGGTGTTATGTTAGTTCCATGGTCTAGATGTGTGTTGTGTTCTAACTCTCTTCCATACCCACTTTAAGGTGGTGTGTCCCTGGGCATCAGCGCCAACGGGGAGAGGCTCAAACACTGGTTTGACTGTCTCAAAAACAAGGACAAGAAAATTGAGCGCTGGCATACCCTGACTAATGAACTTCCTGGTACAACATTCAACGACTAATGGCCCCTCACCACTACCTATTATTTTGCCAGGCTCTTCCCATTTCTACATCCTGTCAACAGGAGTTGAGCCTCGACCGACCAATATACACTACAGCTTCACCTTTTCTGGAGATATTTACTTAATCACAGCTGTTGTTTTTTGTATTTGTCTCCCAAAATGTTAAGCTCACCCCTTATCTCCCATCCTCTTCTGGTAATAGACTGAATTAGTTAACGCGTCATTATGCCCGTAAAGCCTAGCGGCAAAATGTGATACTGGTTTGTTTCTCTTTCCACTATTCATTCATTCAGTTACCACTATCAAAAAAATTATATATTTGTTTATATATAGCCGATATTGATTAAAGTAACTTGTCCTATAGACATTTACACGATTATGAATACGGTGAGGTGGTGTAAGCCTACACAAAACACCAACTTTATTTGAAGTAGATCTAATAATTCCCTGTGGAAGAAATGAATGTTGCAAAAACCGAAAGAGACGCCTAGTTGGGCCGTAAGGTTTTATGGGGATTATGACTCGTACAATTTCAGTCTGTGTTCTATATCTTTAGGGTTTATTCCATAATACTGCACCTACAGCAATCCTGAAACAAATGTTTGGTCAAGTTGAAAGAGCATGTGATTTGCATTCAACAATATCATGTGTGCAAACATGGCAAACACAATGATTGCTGCCCAGAACTAGACATTTTAGATCAGACATTCACATTCAATATGTTTACTGGCACCGGTTTCCCGGAGGGAGTATGTACTTTTGTTCAAATTGCAGGGGATAGGTGAGGATTATTTAATTCCAAAACACTCTGCTCTAAAAAGCATTTATTGTTTACAACAAAACTCTGCTGTTACTCTGAAGTCAATGTTTGCTAGCAAAAGGGGGCAAAAGACACGATGTGTTTTAAATAGAGCCTTCTGTCAGGCCGTTGCAAATGCCGAACCCTAAAGAGTTTGGGCTAGAAGGGAGCAGCGTTTTAACATACTAGCTCCAAGTATCTTGTTGCTTGTGCATTTCAGTTGTAGTGTAAAATATGCGCCACACCAGTCAATGTGTAAGATGAATGTAGACTATAACCCTTCAATCCCAAAGTATAGTAACTCCTTGGAGAATGTGCACCCAAGTGCTGTGTGCTATTGAACCAGTTCAAACATTAAACTCAAAGTCTGATAATATCAGAGAGAGGCTTTGCGTCATGTGGGGAAAGATAACCATTCAACCGAATGGCAACTGTCAATGATGTTGCCTAAGGCAGGATATTACCACAGATCTATATTTTTACATTTCCACATCAGCTGTTTAATAATTAATGACATGAGGGCTGTCATGGAACTGCTAATTCGTTGATACTGTACTGGCATGTAAGATTTGAAACTGTTTAGTCCCAGAACCTTGTGTAATCAATGAGAAGACAATATTTCTCAAATCTCACATCACATTTTGAAACTCAAAGCGTATTTTGATATATGAAATATGAAATGTATCTGTTCACTTGCACCTGTTGTCTAAGAAATGGCAGGGCAAAATATGTTTGTTTGTGCTCTGTGTTTCTGTGAAATTGACAGATAAATTGTCCTTTTTAACTGTTAAATATTTATCATGCCAATTCTTCGTCAACAGGTAATCATTTAAATATATACTACTACTTTTTTTTTTACTGTGCAGATTATTAGTGTTCACAACTATGTTTTTCCATAACAACTCACAACCATTACAAACTGGGTGGTTTTCTTCCTGGATGCTCATTGGCTGGAACAAGCACTTCAGCCATGTGTATATTAGACAATGTACTATGGGTATGGTAAACAAATACTTGTTTGCGTGACCAGTTTTTTGGCCAACATAACACTGCTAAGGGCTTTCTCTAGGCACTCAGCTTTTCATCGCGTGAAATAATTATAATTGGCCAACTGTACTCACATGGGCCTTTAAACTTGCCATTCTATCTTTAAACAGTAGTAACTTAATTTCAGGAAGATCTCCTATGGGGATCTTCCAACTTCATTGGCCAGCCACAAATTCACAGAAAACTATTTTACCTTTCTAGCTGAGTGGTAGTCTCTCTGGTCTGGTGTGGACAGTGATTTGTGAAACTCTTATTAGCAATGTGTCCAATATCCTCCCCCTACTAATGACAAGTTGTTTTTGACAACAAGTTCCAATTAAGTCACTTGGTCAATTCTGTGGTGGTCAGGCAGTCAACAAATTGGCCTCTTGAATGCATATACAGCTCGCAACAAGCAACCTGTGACATTTTGTAATCTGTTTGCCTTTGTACTCAAATCTGGATATTATTACAGAAATGCATGCAGATGTTCTTGGTTTGACATGAAATGACTTTGCTAAATGTTTGATACTGTAGTTTTTTTCTGTGAACACAACTGTGGATGCTACAAGAATGTTAATCTTTCTTCTGGACAATGTTTTGTACCTTTGAACACATTGCCTGTCGGCTGCTGTGTTGATCATCTGGGGATGTGATTGCATGTGAAGAAAATGTCACCCTCTGTGTTATGTTCCTTTTTTTAACACTCAGGCAATTGTTTGCATAATTCTGGTGTTTTTCTGGTTAAAAAATATGAATATTTTTTCCTATTTCACCTTACTCTTGCACCGAATGGCCGAATGATCGTGCCTTTTCTTTTGTAAGTGTATTTTTGCACCGCTCACTTTACAAAGACTAGATCAATATTAGCTTTTAATATGGAATAATACATGGCACATTTATATTCCTGTATGTGTTTTAGTATCCGAACACTGTTTCACTCTTTAAATATTTCCTTCCCACATGATGAGGCCAGGGTGTCGTTCCACTATATGACGGTAGTGTCATTGAAGGCAGGGGTGCAAGGTTGAGGTGGAAGCGTAGACTATGTCCTGGATGCGTCTGTGTGTGGAAGAGTTCTCAGTGACAAAGCCTCTCAGAGTGTGGGTGTTGAGCTAGGATCCAATATGCCCCTTTAAATCATAATAGGTGATATGGACAGGGGTCCTGAGATCGTGAATCAGCATTTGTGAATCCTGATTTCTGAAAGTAATACATAAACCAGAAGAAACAAGTATGTCAGAGTTACAGGCGTGGATGTTTAGGTGGATGTTTAGGTCTCTTTTTTTACAGTAATCTGAATGTGGCGAACAGCTAATGGAAAGGCTATGCATTTAAATTAGTCGGAGGTTATGATCTTGGTCAGGTGATTTTGTACAGATAATTACATTTGTGGAGTTGCAAAAGCTACCACATAACCTTGCTTTTTTAAAACCTTAATCACAATAGGGTTACAAATATTGACCATACTCACTAAGTGTACACCGTGTTAATTACATTATCCAGTTATGTACATTTTCGATCCAGCAAAATGTTGCTCTACCAGTATCCAGCATTGTCTTCTTTACTCTACAACCCTGTTTCCAAAAAAGTTGGGATACTGTGTAAAATGGGAGTAAAAACTGAATGCAAAGATGTGCAAATAATTTGAACCCTATATTCAATAGAAAATAGTACAAATATAACATATGTTGAAACTGAAACATTTGATTGTTCTTTGAAAAATATATGCCCACTTTGATTTTGATGCCAGCAACACGTTTCAAAATAGCTTGGACAGTGGCAACAAATTATTCAGAATAATCATGTTTAGAAACAGAACATGTATTTAGATGTTGATTTGCGATCCACTTTGGTTTTGAACAGAGGATGATTTGGGATTGAACTTTAGTTGTCCAACAGCCAAGACATTCCAGGAACACAACATAAAACTTTGTAAACCATTCCCCAAAAACTGGATGCAATACAGTGATAAACATGCCCCAGTTCCAGCTCTTTTCAAATGTGTTGCTGGCATTACATTTCAAATGGGCATATATTCTTCCGTAAACGAGAAACTTTCTCTCGTTCTGGTTGAAATAAAGAGAATAAAATATTTGCATATCATTGAATTTGTTTGTTTTTATTTATATTTTACCTAATGTCCCAACTTTTTTGGAAACAGGGTATCTATTTTATAAGTGTTTAAGTATTACCTTACCCCTTTGTTTTTTACTCTGGCGAATAGTGTGCTATTTGTATGTTCCAATTTTAATCCTATTCAATAAAGTAGAGAAACAAAAATATTGCCTCAGGCCATTTGAGTGTTTGCATGATATCTTACACTGCTACCTAATTCTAGCAGGATGGTTCGCTAGCTAGCATTGTAGGTTATAAGAATTACATCAATGAGGCATATTAATTAAGTAGAGATAGCTAACTTGTGTTTAAGGGGTCATACAAATGTTCTACGCTCAAACCTTAATACACAGCTTACCTGCAGACTGCAGTTATGATGATAATTCATTACATACATACGTGTGTGTTTGATATTTCACTAAATACATTAATAGTACATATTTCAGAAAATGTATTGTGCAAGCATATCAGTTTGACAGCCTATGATACAATGTGAGGTTATTACAATTCTAAATAGTCAAGATAGTTTGGAAATCAGTGGTTGAGATCTGAAAAACTGTTTGGGGACTTTCACCAGCAGATTGAAAAGCTTTCGCTTTTAGGACAGGAATTTTGTAGCATCATTCGTCAGGACCAAAGCCACTACAATTAAGTGTTCAGTTATGTTAGCAATCTGCTAGATAGTCAATAATTGGTAGCCTATGTAGGTAGCTACTTGGCACACAATATTCTCATAGAAAATGATTCTCTCCATTTTCAAAAAGCAAGATAATGCAACATCTGTGGAGAATCAATGAGTTCTGAGTTATTGCGTAGCTGTAGAAAATGTTCTACAAGCTTTCTGCTTTGACGCCGTAGTCGTGATGGAGGCAAGCATATAGAAACACGCAGTAACCTACTATCCCACCCACCCTAAACATTTGACTAACTATACCGGTATCGTTCAGTAAACCAATACGAGTATACAAATCGTTATATTATTTAGACTGCGTTCAAGATGCATTCAGTTCATTGGTCAGAAAAGCTATGACGTGCCAATCAGTGGTGCTCATGGGTATCTCCGCTTGCAAACGGTGTGAAAGCTACTACCGCAGACTCTGATTTACAAAAAAAAGTTGCGTTGTAAGAGTGTAGCGAAATTTTTGTGACAAAAACTGAGCGTCAGTTTTTTTTTTCATTGGCTAGTGTTATTACTGAGTTGCATGATTCCAAATATCAAGTTAGTTACAATTATGCACATTTTATACAACTACAAAAAAACATTTTTTACAAGTTTGCAAAACGTTTTTACAGTTATAATAGTAATTCCAAGTTTGCAAGTCATATGATTCTCAACACTCTAACATCTTGGTGAAGGAGGACAGGAAAAGGCTCTTCTTCGTACACCTGCTAAGGAGATTTGGCATGGATTCCAGGATACTCACCAACTTCTACAGATGCCCTATGGAGAGTATCCTGTCCGGCTGTGTCAGTGCCTGGTATGGCAGCTGCACCGCCCTCGACCGTGAAGCACTTCAGAGGGTGATTAAAACAGCAGTGTGCATCACAAAGACTGACCTGCCATCACTGCAGGATCTCTGCACAGAGAGGTATAGGAGGAGCAAACAAATCATTACAGATCCCAGCCACCCATTCCATGGACTTTTTACCAAGCTGCCGTCAGGCAGAATGTACTAGAGTATTCCGTCCAAAACTAACAGGCTACGGTTAACCCCAGCTAGGTTAAACTTAAACGATTAACACAACGTTTTAAGCAATTCTAAAAGTTAATGGTGAGATGCGAAAGAACCGTTATTCCAGTTTGCCGCGAGGTTTCATAGGGTTTATGACAGTGTGTGTCGTCATCATAGGCAAATTAAAAGTGTCTATTCCCAGTCGCACTGATGACATGAATGCCGAATAGCAAAATAAAATGTTAATCGATTAAGACTTATATAAATGTTTAAACATTCACATACATTGAGGTGTCTTGCTGTTGCTAGAATATTTGATTTTGAATAATCTCGTTCCCAGACAATTCTGCCAAAATCCTCTGAGCAGTGCGCTTCTCAGTCATACGGTCAAGTAAAATAATCAAGTCAGGATAGGCTATCATCATGTTGTCAGTTTTAGTTA
Source organism: Esox niger (assembly GCA_016801105.1). Classification (NCBI taxonomy): domain Eukaryota; kingdom Metazoa; phylum Chordata; class Actinopteri; order Esociformes; family Esocidae; genus Esox; species Esox niger. Next base: position 7,141 of record JACXGJ010015311.1, on the reverse strand, counting down.
TCAGTCATGGCCAAACGAGGCTTTATTTTGCTTTATTTTAGCAGCAGGATATTACGCTGGCAGCACTCAGATAGCGCCGCTAGTGTAATACCCTGCTGCCAGTAGAACGGTAAGGATGCCTTGAATGGCCATCGCCAGGAAAAAAAACTGCAAAAGAAGAGAGATCGTAGATGTTCCGGAAGCACCATCCTTTGAGAAGCAATGATTGGTTGTGCTGGTATGCCGTAAAGCGTTGACTTCCGGCGTTGTTGTATAAATACCCATTCCAAGGACCATAGGGTCCTGTTTCTTCGTTCATCTGGGCCGTTTCTGATGGGAAGTTGTCCGGCTTGTGAAACGCTGGACGCTGTTTTAAGCTGTGATTATGAAGGTACAATTCAATAATTAATTTTATATTTTATGCAGCTACATGTTTACTAACATAGGTACGTATCCTGTGATTAATGGCAGTTAGGACATTTCTGTGCACTGACACGTGGCCGTTAGCCAGGGAACTAGCATAAAATGTTAAATGCAATGACGCAATTGAAACTTAAATGTAGTAGTATAGCTGCCCTGTATGTTGTGGATATTGCCTATCGAATAACTAATACTTGTGGCGACAGGCTACCCTGTGAGCACACGTTTTGCTAGAAATTCAGCAGTACTTAACAGTAACTGGTTAGTTAACTATAATGCCATGTGGCCAATTGTGGAGTTTCCTAGATTCAGTGGGCAGATTCCATTAATGTTACGTGGCAAAATTGCTCTCGGGTTTGCTTTCATCTATCCGGATTTCTTGGAGAGGTGACAATGAGGCCCGATACATCTCAATTAGCAAATAAGACAAAATGTGTAACTGGTTGTGTTATCAGATTTGTTATTTTCTATTAAACCTAAAGTCAATGGCTAATAAAGCAGAACTGTGGAGTGAAGAGAGTGATTGAAGTTGAGTTTTTGGCTTAACTCTTTCGCATTGCATTTTAGGGCAAAGCGTTGCAATTTTAGGCTTTTGCAGAATTTCGCACAATTCCCTGGTTCAATCTCTTTCTAATCGTTTAATAATTAATTTCAGGAAACGGCTGGAGGTGGCTGACCTTCTAGCCAGAACACAACACATCAGAAGCGACCATGTCATGTGGTATGTCTTATCGCGTGATTTCTCGCGACGTCTTTAAGAGCACAGCGCCAGTCAGGGCCTTGACACAGTGGGCCTAAGGTCTGAAGCAGTGCTCATAGCAAGCCGATTTCTTGCAACCCACTGCTGTGCTCACCCAGCAGCAGTGTTACTTATGAGACTGGACATCACTATAGTGAAACTAAATGTGTTTGTGGTAAATGAACATTTAACTCAGTGCTTGTCTTTGTCTAGATAACACTTAAAGCACCTTGATGGATGTCAAAATGTCTCAGGTATGTAGTTAGTTGACCCCGTTGACCAACTTTTAAAAAAACATTTTTTTAGTTATGATGATTGGCTAAATGTTCAACTGCTCTGAATTATGAATGACTTATGCCTTTCTGAACGTACCAGAAATTAACATTTGCACCAAGAATGTAGGTATGTATCATATAAATTTTTTCCATTGGCCAACAGCCTGAAGGTGGTAGATGTCGTTTGCCCTGGGGCATGGCACATGGTCTCCTGGAGTGGTGCTGTGTTATCTTGGTTAGTATGTTTTTTTTTTTTTTGGTGCTCTACTAAATGAATGTGTTCCATTTTAAATACTTATTTGTTAATTTACTGAACAGCTATGTAAGTGCTACTTTAAACCAGGTTGCAAAAGCAAGTCAGTCTTAATCATCAGTCAAGGCCTGTTGGCCCGGTGAGGAAATGTCCTAATCTGTAATTATTCTAGTACAAGTCAAGAACCTGCAGACACTGCTCTTACTGTCTCCATAAATTGCCCGATGCCAGTTCAAAACCTTCCCGTGTGTGAATGAGGCCTATCCCGACAGACTCCTCACTGTGGGCCCTAGTCGTTGGAAATGCCTCAAAGAATGACTCTGTGGTTTCGCTTTACTCTCATGGCTACTACCATTAGCCTTGTGGGATATTACTGCAGTACAAATGCTCAAATTGCTGCTCAACCATAGTGTTAAACCATGCATGTGTATAATGTCTCTCCTTTTATTTGCTGCAGGTCTACAAAATGGACACAAGATGATGCTCAAGTCAAGATTCCAAAGTGTGGTTAGTATTTATGGTTACAGTACAACTGAGTGGTATCTGAATGGCTCACCACTAAAGACCTTTGCAATTGAAATGTGGGTGACTGGGTGGGCTGTTGTCGCATCCACACAGCTAATGTGGTTGTTCCTGTCTGACCCGGACTGTCAAGTGATTTGACAAGGCCACGATGGGACCGCTTCATGCTAGGACAATCAAGACTGTATGACTGCATATGAGCCTGGTGTTGACGCTACTCAGTTTCTTATACCTGGCCTGAAATCTCTTGTTTTAGCCGAGGGTCTGTGGGGGGGGGGGGGTGACTACCGCACTGCATGGTATCTGCAGGCAGCCGCTGCTCCGGTTGATCTGTTCATTAGTCAGTGCAAGAGCAACTCGGTATCTGGCATCGTTGGTCTCATGCTCCTCTGTGCATGCAGTCCTGGTATATCTGTCGAGACAAATGGTAATCTTCCCTGCAGGTTTTCAAAATTTGCGTTTCAGAGATACAGTATTAATGTACTTTGTTTTTGCAGGCCTCCCCAATCTCAAACATCTTGAGTGGTCTGGCTGAAGTGGTTGGAACGTGAGTATGTCCATGTCTCTTATAAATCTAGCCACGGGCACACTGATATTGCCTAAAGATTTAACACCCTTTGTCTATGAGCCTTCAGCACATTGGGTTAAATGTTTTTTGGTCTTACTGGGCCTGTGAACTGGTGCATCACTGTGATCACTGCCCCACCAGTCTTTTGCGCTTTAACATTGGTCATAATGTGCCCTGGTGTTTAAGTATTCTAAAACAATACTTTTATTTCAGGTGTTCCAAGAAGGGTCAATACTCTACCCTTTCTGAATGTGGCTGCCTATTACAAGTAAGCTATTACCCTGGCCTTTACATGTTCATTGCTTAGTCATTAGTGGTCATATACCAAGGCTTTTGGGATATTCAGTTCCTGATTTGCTGTGGAATTGACCATAAAGTAAACCTCATTCTGGTGGATCTTACCAGTCCAGTGCTGGGAGATCTATTAGAAACACTTGTATCCCCTATGGTAACTGACTATGTACCCAAAGGAATTGTCATTGATTGTTCTTAATGCTTTCAGCTCTGGAACTTCTGGCCTTCTGAAATGATGGGTAGGTGAGGTGCGTCGCTCTGCTTGGATCACTTTCAAAGGGGGCTGGTCAGGCTCTACTGCTGCTGGTCCTTCACGCAGTGATCCCACAGCACTGCCACTGGAGACAAACTGCAGATTCTTTTCACAATGAGCAATCTGCAGTCTCCAAGGGCAACAAGTCAAGTGCTGAAATGCAGCCTCCTATATACATGCAGTACCTCAGATCTGACTAATGATTTGGTATAAAGTCTACTTGACGACTAACAGTGCAGGCTTGTGTACTATGATATGTCATTTTTACATGTTAATTGATTTGAACAAGACAAATGCATGCTGAACTGTGTATTTAATACTTCCTTTACCCCAGCATTAAATACACCCATAACTCCTACCTGTAGTCACTTTTTGTTGCTTTCTCAGCCTCCGATCAACTGCAATGTTTGTCATCCACAGGTTGTTTGTTTCAGCCTTGTCTGCCCATTGTCAAACCAACCATGAATGCATTGATTGGAAGTTGAATTTCAGTCTATAGGTGAGGTTCAGTTGACAACTTAAATAAATCCTAATATTTTTATTTTAACTTTTTTGCAACACTAGTGGGTTGGTTTGGCTCATGCCTCGTTGAGTAGGTGGATTTAATTTTAATGTGTCTCCAGTGGTGACAAAGGAACATGAGCTCATTGTTTAGTGTCAACTGGATCAATGAGGGAATAGGGGTTGGGGGTTAGCGCGGCTGAAGACTAAGAGGTTAGTCCCTCCTTGGTTTTTCTGTCTAGTCTGGTAACACTGAGGTGGTTCTCAGGATATCACATGGGTCACAAGAGATCAAATGCATCTTTTAGCACAGCCTCTGCTGCCTTAGACCGCCTATGTTCACACCACCAGTCAGTGTCACTCAGCACTTCCGGCCTCTGGCTGAGTGGTTGCTAGAGTCGTGAGTGTATGCTCAGTGCCTTTGTGCTCTGTTGCCATAAGGCAAAATAGATCTGGAGAAACCTGCTGTTCAACAGTGTTTTGATATGGTACATCAAGTGAAGGGGTTTTGGCAACATTTTCACTAGTGTGGCTGTGTCATTTGTATGATTAATTTTGGAAGAGCTTTTTCCATGTAGTGTTAGAAACCACATGCCTTTCAATGTATAAGACATGGTATTTTATATTTGTTTAGACAATACCAGGGATTAAGTTCGTCTTTTTCACAATCTAAACTTGTTTTTCAGTACCCACATGCTGCTTTTGTCCCCCCACCCCCGGAATTAAGGATGTCAGAAGAACCTGTTTAATCGCCTTTATAATTTAATCTTTGGCCAGGACACTGTGTAAGTCTGCCTAGATGTGAGCACTGTATACAGCTGATTAAAATGACTAGTATTGCTCTTTAGAATATATATGGACCATATTGTATTTTGACTGTCTAGGTCCTACATTTTGTCATAGGGGTTGACATCAGTTTGTGCTTCACTTAACTATGAACCAGAACTGGACATTACTTATCTAATTTGTGTGGTTGTACAACCTCCAGGCTGTGGGCTTGTTCTTTAACTCCCAGGCCGTCCTGAAGAGCTCATATGTACTAATTGATGAAGCATCTCATTGTGAAGATCCTCCTATGAACTGCCTTTCCGCCACTCCAACATTGTAAATTGCTGATTGTTTCTACTGCTCTGTCGATGTAAAATAAATCTATTGAACATGGTTCTTATGAGTATTGTTCTCTAGCATTCATGGACTGTAATGTATGCAGTTCCATACAGTGGTGGGTGGGAAATAAACATGAGGTGTTTCTTCACACCCTGGTAGTGTATGGTCTCTCATTAATCTTTGAGATTTTGCTGTGTTGAAACTAGTTTCCTGATAGTCCTATGAGTTGCTGTGTCAACTAGAAGTCAATATTAAACTTAGCAATGTTGGCCGTTTCATGCGTCTGTAAGCATTCTGCCAGTCCAGGTCTAGCCACAGAACCAGAGATACCATTTACCAGAACATGAAGATTGCAGCAGTGGATGGTAATGCACTCAACAATATGTTTTTATTTTCCAAACTATGCCCTAGCTTTGAACGCTTAGTTTTGCTGTAGTTTCTTATCACTGCCACAGACAAAGGAGCTTGTTATTTTATGGCTCTGGTAATATGTGTAGTTCCACTACTGTCTACTTTGTAGACTGAAGACTTTTGTGGTGGGGAAGGGGGATGGAGCTACAATGATATATGCTGCACACCATGATCACTTGCTTCAGAAACATCAGGGTGGATAGTGATTGAGATGGAACTTGGACTGTGTGAAACAGGCCTCTAGCCCTGTTCCTGATGAGTGATCTTTAAAGATCTGACTTAAACTGATTCTAATATTTGGCTGGTTGATTCATGGAGTTAAGATGAGTAGAACTGGGCTTGGGGTGAAAAGATGGATTACTCTAGAAAAGCCTTGATGTGAAGTGTGCCTACCAACTTTTACCCCATTTCCTTCTGATATCTTGTGATGTTCAATCAGTGATTAAGGCCTTCATTGCAATAACTCCAAGCAGACTCAGGACATTCAATGTGGAGATGCATCTTACAAAGCACATTCAATGCTGTTTTGGTTCTTAAGCTGCTTGCACAACCATAAAGTGTAGACCATGATCCCTAAATCCTAGAAGTAATGCATTCTTCAGACTTCTGCCCTGACATAACTCACCAGTGCCCCAGCTGGCACAAACTAGATGAATTAGAGACAGACAAGGCAAGGCAGCCTATTGAATTACTAATCAACCAAACAAATTATGTCCAATTGCTTTGACCTCTATATGAGCCCTGGGCAAATTCACAAACGGGTTTCTAGCATTGGTCTCAGAATTAAGCCTGTAACTTGCAAGGGTAGTGGCTTTACTACTGACTCCTATGTCCTGCAGGTTCAAGGAATGTTTCCTGAGAAAGGTTTGATGGAAAAAAAACTTCTACCAGTAATTGCCTTTTAGAAGAACTGTAGAAAAGCTACTGAATATTGTGCTCCACCAAGCACAATAGAATCACTGTTGTGTGGAATTCCTGAAATCAATGGTGATCATGAGTTGGTTCCTTTGTGCACACAATCTCATATTTGTACCTTCTATTGTCTCAGTCTTGGATTATGTATAACAATAAATTATAGAAAAGACAGTTTCCGGGGACCTCCACAAGCTTAAAAAGATCCCAGTCTGATATGTAGCAAGGTCATAGTTCATAGTTAAAATAGACTTTCAACATCTTGATTACCTGTTGGCATCAGTACCAGTGTCATTTACAGACCCAGTGATTGATCATGCCATGAATTCTAAACTTTCATTGGGTAATGCTCTGAGTGGAATCCCATAAATTATATATTTTTTTCAACATGAACTCTTACCACCTTGTTATCTGCTTTGGAGTGCTGATGAGCTTCACATCAAAAGATAATGCTGTGATTGAGTTAACAGGGCCCACCTCAGTCAACCTACCCAACGTTAACTACGGTGAGTCACTGCAAGCACATACAAATAAAGAAAGCAATTAAGATACTGCTTATACTTCACAAACATGTTAAGATGAAAGTTATGACAATATGATTGCATTCATTACCAGGAAACCTTTGCCATAAATGCATGATTGTGTTTTAATGTCGGAATTTCTTCATACAAATCAAAACATGCACGTACTATACAAAAACAGACAAAATACGCATGTGATTTTATCACCTATTGCATGGTCTCTGTACATGTTTTCATAGTCTAGTGATGACGCCATGGATAATGTAGAACTACAAGTCCCAACATGCCCGTGTGCCAGAGCACCAGCAGGTCCTCCCCTTCTTTTGAGTGGCAAGTTGTTTGTTTCACTGTTACCAGCTGCTGGACTATTCCAATCCCTGTCGGAG
>JACXGJ010015310.1:0-13684 GCA_016801105.1 Esox niger | reverse complement strand
GGGGGGGGGGCATATGTCTCCTCGGGACAACTTGGTGCTAACTCTCTGGGAGGCTGTGGAGAGAGACAGGGTCGGTAGAGAGATGGACAGACAGGGATAGCGAGAGGGGGAGGGGGTGATGTGGGGTGGGGGTCGAGAGGTTATTTTTCTTATTTTCCAAAAGCGTCGTGTCAAGAAATGTTTGACATGCCAACGGTAAGAGAAAGCATGAGGGATGGAGGGAGATGGAGGGGGACCGGACAAGAAAGAGAGAGGGAGAGCGGAGAAAGACAAAGAAAAAAAGAAAGAAAAAAGTAACAGAGAGGGAAAGACAAACGAAAACATTTCCATGTTAGCATGACGAACAGATGACATGGTATGAACGCATTAGTGTGTCAGCATGTTTGTGTGTGTGTACTTGTGTCGGTATGCGCCAGTATCCGCGCGTTACCTTGAAGTGCATGCCCCAGTGGTTGTGTCACGGTTTCAAGTGTTTCTCATCCCGTCCCTAAAATACCTTCCCCCACAAAGATGTCAGAGCGCTGGACCCAGAGTGGCGCACACCGAGGACACGTTCAAAGAACCCAGCTGAGGTCCAGACTTTGCTCTGTTACTCTGTCCTCAGTCAGACAGCCAGGTCTGGAAGCCCACTCCACCCTGACACACTCCCATATCAACCGTACTCTTTTCACCTTACTGGTGGGCTCAGAAAATATGCACTGACCTAAATTAGACAGCAAAATGGAAACAACAATTATGGCTAAGAAATGATGTCAGAAGGGCTAATTCGGAGTTGAGATAACATGTGAAATTGCTCCCTCCATTCACCGAGAGATATTCTAGCACACACTTGATATCCAACACACACACACACCAAACACACACCAAACACAGATACCAAACACACTCTTAGCTGAGGCCTGCCTATTTAAACCTGCCACTAATAAATGTATATTTACTGCCTGCATTGAAGACATTTAAATTATGGCGTACAATAAACCTGGCACACAGAATTCTAAAGCTCTTTCAGGGGATGTTAAAGCAATATAGTAAGCAATTTTCTAAAGTGGATTACAAATTTCACATCCAGGTTTTATTGCACATTACGATAACTTAACCACATCTAAATGTTCTGCATAAATGGGAAATATGTGCTCCTTAATATGCTATTTTTCATTTTTTAAGAAGCTTTTTACAAACCCTGCCAAGTTTGGAAGCGTATTGGTTTGCGTGGTGAGGAGTCAGTATCCTTTATGAGGTTGGTTTTAAAACAGTGAAGATAACTGAGGATCTTCTTCACCATAAGCCTCAATCCATCAACAGCCAGCATCAACCATCGTTTAAAGTTAGGCCTAACACACACACACACACACACACACACGCACACACACCCATGCACATGCACACAAAAACGACAGTGATGTCATATCCTCTCCTATTCTGCAGCGTGTCAGTCTGTCTAACGGTCTTTAAGGAACGAACCAGGCAGTGACAGTCAGTCGCCTCATCTGAAATAAACAGTGTGCCTCATTCCGGGTTCTGGTTCTGGTTTATGGGGTGAAGGGACTCAAATAATGTTCTCGAAGAGGTGCATGAACTCAGTGGCCCGTTTAAGGTTGTGGTCCTCGGTTCCAGAGAGCCCAGAGGCTCAGCACAGCCCGGTCTAGACTTCAGGAGTCGGAGTGATTCAGTGACAGAGATTTCTTTCTTTCGTGTGCCCCCACTTACTTTTACTCACAGGGAAAAGGCAAGATTAGATAAGATATTTTGTTTTTCGGAGAACAGTTGTGTGGAAAAGGTCAGATATATCATGTGCTTAGCACGCCTCATAAGCAATCCATAAAGAGCTTGTTTTAAATAATAACATTTTATAGATCACCTAAAGACATAACGGCGCCAGGCTGGTCCAAACGCCGTGTGAATTCAAATGGGGCCCAACTCAATATGTTGACTGCAGTTCATTTAATGAAACACTGGCATTTCCCGTGGAACGCTGAGCAAGATGACGTTTCGTGTCAGACGAAAGAGGCAATTCCTCGAGTCGGAAAACGCAATGCAGGAGCCCAAAACGAATCCGGGTTTGAAACGAATGCGATGACTCTCACCTGATGGTATGTGTAACCCCTTTCATTCAGCCTCTCCATCAGTCAAGCGGGCATAGAAACCCCTGTCGGCCTCACGCTCTGTACCGGTACGACAGTAATGGAACAGAACGGGTACCGCTTCACTGACTCGCTGTGAGGACGACTAGGAACATTTGGCAGTCGGGAAGATATGGAACCGAAGCAGAAAGGATAATGTCATGTTTTACACAGAGTGTATATAAGCAAGGTATGTTTTACACAGTGTGTTGTATACAAATAAATGATACAGTTATACTGCCAGGTTACAGTAAGGTCAACCGAGCTAAGATCACTGGGGGCGGGGACGCACAGGGGTTCCCTTAAACGGCAGAGGTCATGGTTCCTTTTCCACGGGCTTGGATTGTTGTCAGAAGTGGGACAGTCAGAACTTATCGGCTACTGCCTTTAGATTTTATTGGTGGTTTGGTCAGTGCCAGGCAGACCTGGGATGAATGGGCAAAGGGGCCAGAATGGAATCTTTCTCATTTTTCGCAGTTTCCTGCATTTCTGTATAGAGCTGATGAATGTTTCACTTAATCTATTTGCTGCCAGATAGAGACTCAAGGTTGTGTTTTTGTAACTCCAGTTACAAACGCACTCCATCTCTCTGTCTTTCTCTCCATCTTTCTCTGCCTGTCTTACACTCACAAACACACACAAACACACACACACACCTATTGATTGAACATGGGGATGAATGGATTGAGTCTTGGTTTCTGACAGTGACTCCACACTGTCTCCCTGCCATCTAACACAGACAGCCATTGGCTGGGAGCACTGTCTGTCATTTATCTCCCTGACCATTGCCCCGCCTCCCACAGCTGAGCAAAAAACACGGAGACTGAACGTGTCAAAGCCGACCTATTCATTACCTCTTTTCTCTAAGGACGATGTATGCCTGTGCGCCCAGCGAAACCCAGTTGGAAATGATGTGTTGTGTTTCTCTGACCGAGACGTATGACACAGAGGGCTGGCAGTCTGCCTAGTTACTACTTAAAGGATTGTCATTGGGGGAAAAATAAATTTCTCTAACCAGACAAAAGTCAATGTTTTCATGTTCCAGTACAATAATGGCGTTGTGGTCGACAGTTTAATGTCTCATCACCGGGGTTTATGTACAAATGACCAGAATACGCCCCGTCCGTCATAAATCTATCGGGCCATACAGTAGCAATGCTGTGTGGTTACAGATCCTCTCTATCTTCCCACAAACAAAGGATTCAGCCCTGAACAGCTGTAGGCTCGGCACTCAGATAGATATACAGCATCTCGGGGAAGGAGTGCTGATCTAGGATCAGTTTTGCCCTTAATGCACATGACCAGATGAACGAGGGGGAGCTGATCCCAGATGAGCCCCTCTCATCTTTTCCTCCCAGCGGCTCTGGCCTGCTGTTCTGTATGTGTTGTTTCACTCCACATGTATGTCTGGAAGTGGGACACCTGGATTAGGCAACATGTGGGTACACGTGTTCAGCTAACTATGAGTGTAAATAAATGAGGTTATTGATATTTGAAGCGCGCGGTGCCAGCTTCCTCCGGAACCATTCAGGGTAGGCAGGATGACTTTAGCGTTGCGCTCCAGACCCACCTTACGCACGTAAAGCCGGACACATAGCCGGGCTTAACTGGATGCGCCGTTTATATTCACTGGCCCGTCAAACCCGTCACTGGACCTGTGGCGACACGCAGTGGAGTGACAGAGATCACGGAGCTTCTCCCACTGCAGTTACGTTCCCGCTGCTCCCCAGACTACATGTTTACTACCAGTCCTAGGGAAGCAACAATATGATTAGCGAAGCGCACAATCAATAAATGCACCCTGAGAATCAATGAATCCCTCTCGGCAGCTCTGCCCCGTGGTTTATTAATAAACTAAAGGGACTTTAAGGGGAGCATCAGAGGGCCTGCCATTCATCAGTCAAGGCCTCGGTTGGCCTCAAGGACATACGTGAGGCTCAGAAACACGCAGAACCACCTGCGCGGTCACACACGCTCTGATGCACACCCACACAGTGCTAACACGAGACTGTCGGTTCGGACCGGGCCCAGGGTTGGATTGAAACGGATGGGTGTTGGAGCAGGGTTGGGGTTTCATTCATCTGGCCTGATGAGTCCTGCTGTTCATTAGAAACAGGATGAGAGTCGACAGACCGATTGAAGGCCACGCGTAGCATCAGCTGACCCTCTCTGGAGGCTGCCAACAGGGAGGGAGACGTAACACTGCTGTGTTTCTCTCACTGTCGTCCGTGCTCCGAACTGATTTGTTCACCAGTCTCTGTGTCCAGACACACTGGCAATACGTGAAGATGTCACTGTATCACCAGGCGATGGGACGAAAGACGCCATCCTTGTGAAACGTTAAGATCAACAATTATTTTTAACCTGAGCCAGCTCTTGAAAGAACGCAACATAACAAGTTTGTTGATGTCAACTTTGTCGGAGATTGTCTTATCTCAGGATGAATCTAAGTTGATATTGTCAGCTTTTTCACGATGTCAAAGTTTTGTTTTGACCTCATTGTGTGAAAATATAAGTTTTTGAAAATCCAGTTTTGACTGCACTGCGACATTAAGTCTCCTTCAAGTTTGCTGAATTTACCGAACATTGCAGAAGAAAACAATCACCACTTTACTCTTTATTTAATAGAATGTTAGAGATCGTGCTCAGGCATTTCTGTCATATCTGCTTGTTAAGGTTGGTTTGTTTCATGCATTGAAGATAAAAACCTTGTCAAGTTGTTTGACTCCTCCAGTTTGTTACAGGGTTAACGTATTGAAATGTTTAGACAATGAATGTGGCTGTGCCAGCGGCTCCAGACAGAATTTAAAAAAGAGTCTTGTCTCAATCATGTGCTGAAACTCAGGTCGCTGCTTCTTTCTTTTCTGACTGGATGACTTAAACAATACGATTTCTATCTCTAATTCCATTACCAGCCGTAATAGGTTTATTGCCTGTCTGGTTTACATTGGCATGGCAGAAACTAGTTTATTAGGTTCAAGACCTTTGCTTCTCTACTTTCCCTGTTGTAACTGATACAAAGATCTCCCAAATCCCCTGGAGAAATTGACCAATGCCGAGAAAACAACCATTTGCCGCTTCCTATTCGTTAAAAACACTTATCTTCCAGGAGGGAACCCTTCTTTTTCTCCCTGCAAGTTGACGGGTGCTGTGTTGGTGTGGCACAGACTGGTTGATTATGGGGGAGTCTTAATCAGGTGGCGCAGGCTGCAGCAGGCCCTGGGGGCCGGCCTTCCACAACTTCCTGTCACACCGCACTGAGAAACAATCAATCATGACGAGGCCACGGAGATGCAGGGGGAGAGAAAGATGGGGAGAAGAAGCGAGAGAGGAGACAACGAGAAAGAGAGGAAGAGATAGATGGGTTTGGAAAGAAAGCCGGGAAAGATAGACAGAAAGGAAGAGTTGGGTGAAGAGACAGAGAGAACGATAGGGGAGAGGATTGCCAAACACTATGCCATTTTTGCAAATGCAAAGCCGATTCAGTAAATGAAGAGAGAGGAAGATGAGAGCAATGGCCGCGTTGAGCGTCATCCTCATCGTTCTCACCGTCCTGTGAATTCCCTAACCCTAGCATCCAGCCATCGTGTAGCTGCCGTCGGTTTCCCTGACCTGGTCACAATGAAAGCGATCAGTTTTAGCTGCGAGGTCTGACAGATGCAGCACAGGGGGCGAGAACACAAGATGAATTGAGATAGATGTTTTCCGAAAGGCTCTGTGATCCGTCTGAGAGCAGTGATATGACCCATCACCTTAAAGCCTAAATGAAAGGCCAGAACACTAGTCAATGACAGGTGGGATTCCTGATCGAACAGAGGAGTTATGGCACCTGAAAGGGGGTTTGTACAACCGCGTGCTAGTCCAGCGTTTCCAACCTTTATCAGTTCCTGTACCATCGACAGAATATTGCACTGCCTGAAGTCCCCCTGAAGTACCCCCTCGTGTTAATTTCACTAGTAAGCCTATGATGTCATGAGTGTTCTCAAGTACCCCATGTGGAGAGGCCAAGTACTCCCAGTGGTCCTAGTGCCCCTGGTTGGGAACCACTGTGCTAGTGCAATACCAAAAACACATAAACACACACACGCACACATGCACACACGCACACACACACACACACACACACGTACACACGCATGCAATCATAAAGAAACTTCTCTGCCTTGTGAATCAGAGCAGTTTAAACGGACAACAAACAGCCAATAACATAAAGTTCATTTAAAGCACTTGCAAATATGTGCGCTCCTTGAGTTCTTTGGGCTCCATGAAGAATGTTCAGAGGACACACAACTCCCCAACAAACCTTTAATCTCTAGTTTGGGTCCAATGAAGTTTTTTGCTCTGCCTCCCTTGGCACGGCCAAAAGTGGAAAATGTTTCACCACAGCTCTTGTTTCATCCCCCAGGATCAGATGTTCCCACCATCAAAAATAAATAAATACGTTTAAAAAATAGGAGCTATAAGGAAAAGTAGAGAGAGAAGGAGACCAGCAAAGAAAGGAGGGAAGTCAACACAGAATTCAAATACAGAAACAAACACAAGGCTAAGGTGAAGATAAAGAAATGGAGGAAAGGAAATGCACTCCTGACAAAAGTGGCTCAAGTATCATACATCAAACACTTGTTAACTCTCCTGGTGCTTGTGATTGCACATGACTGCAAACAAGTCAGTGATAAAAATCTGAAGAAAGATGAGAGCGATCGGGCCGACTTTAAAGATCATCAATCATGAGCAGTAAGCCCTGATATTATTAGTTCAAGTAAAGCTGCACTTTTCCATTTTATGGACATCATAAAAGGCACTAAGGGAAGGTGAGTGGGAGATGTTGTAGGGTTTTAACTAACACAGTAATGGATGGATGGATGGATGAGTGGATGATGGAAGGATAGATGATGGATGGATAGATAGATTGATGGATGACAGATGGGTGATGGTGGATGATAGGTGATGGTTGGATAGGATAGATGGATGACGGAAGGATAGATGGTTTTAGATAGATGGATGAGAGTAGATGATAAATGGTGGATGGGTGAATGGCATGGATGGATGGATGATGGAAGGATATATCAATGAATGGATAGATTGATAATGGTGAATGATAGATGGTGGGTGGATAATATGGATGGATGATGGAAGGATATATCAATGGATGGATAGATTGATAATGGTGAATGATAGATGGTGGGTGAATAATATGGATGGATGATGGAAGGATATTGCAATGGAAGGATAGATTGATGATGGTGGATGATAGATGGAGGGTGGGTAATATGGATGGATGATGGAAGGATGGTCAATGTTGGGTAAAATGGATGGATGATGGGTAAGATGGATGTGTCTGATTGATGATGGATGGCTTTATAAGACCTGGTACATTGACTGGTTTCAAATGGTACTTGGATACAGTGCTTAGTAGTACTGTGGCTTTGAAGTTTTCTGAAGTTTCAGTCTTTAATATTTATGTAAATATAACATTCAAATAATCTTTTCAACCACCAGCTGACCATCATTTCCTATAGTTGCCCTTTGTTCAGCCTTGTCAGAGAGAAGGTTTAAATGTCGTTTGTTTGTGTTTCATTGGCGCCCTGCCATGACTGAACATGACCGTACAAAAGTCAGTGTGTGTATGTGTGTAAAGTCAGTGTGGGTCTGTGTGTAAAGTCTGTGTGTGTATGTGTGTAAAGTCTGTGTGTGTAAAGTCTGTGTGTGTATGTGTAAAGTATGTGTGTGTATGTGTGTGCCAGGCTTTGCATTGAGACCACCTGGGAGCTTGGGGCATTAATAGCTATCTTCATCTGTAAAGGCAACCTTTAATTACACACACACACACACACACACACACACACATACACACACACACACACACACACACCAGGGTTTCTATCTCTGCCTCTCTCTGTAACTCTTCCCCCCTCTTCCCCCTAAAACGTTCAATTTTTTTACTTGGCCTTTCCATTTAATGAGGCATTAGCATGTATTCTCCATGCTCACTGTCCAGCAGAACGAGGGGCAGGCAGGATTGTGTTAAAGTCATTGAAGAGAGGAGCTTGGCTAATAGCAGACCATGTCCAACACGCTGCTGTTTGATTAATGACCGACTCCACCACAGGTCGAAGAGAATTGCACTATGACAAAGAATGGGTCCTCTTTATGGAACGGTTTGTTAAGAAGATCGGAAGCCCTCATTTTACTACGGTAGTTACCGATAATTCACAGTGGGAATTCCTACACCAAATGTCAACTGGGGAACTGACACATGAAACATACATGCCTACGGCACCTATTTATTTATCAGTAAATGAGGAAAGTTTACTCATGGTCAAACTAAGAGGTCCCTTCAATGTCTCAGTGGAACAGGAAGAATCAGTCAGATAAGTGGCAACATGAAACCAGATATTACCTCAGACTTGACAATATTGTCATGGTTTGCTCCTGGTATACGCTGCTGTGGTACAAAATCACAGTCGCACAGAGCCATCAGTATAACTATAGTGGACCTTCACATTCTTAATTATTTTATAAAACCCAGATCAAATCAGTTACACACAGACCAAGTTGCTCCAGGAGGGAGTGACCAGGGAGGAGAGCAAGTTAAAATGGCAAGCAAAGGCACGTTGCAAAATGGACCTCTAACCCTTTACACTTGTGGAGATCTAAAAGGGTGCGGGTTAACTTGATTTGGTGAATATTACTTTCACATTACTCTCACCATCCACGTACTTATAGATCTCCACAAATGCATACGGGGTAAGGTTTAGGAGTCCATTTAGTGTTGGCCATACACGCACAAGATTCCCAGATATACTCAATCCTGATTGTCCAAACGAGGGCAAGTCAGTTCACTCACTCAGCGGATTTACAGACTCAGATGTGACACTGGACATCATTCAAGTGACCACCCGATCGGAGTCAAGATAACTACACAACTGGGACACCGAGTAAACCTCGCTACAGTAAGTTTCATTGAAACTCTCTCAGTGTAAGGTTAACTTAACATAGCAGGCATTCAAAGAAACGCCTGAAACTAGATCACCCTTGTTATCTTCCCTTCTGCACTTCTCAACCAAATCCAGTACATTTAAAGAGGGAGTTAAGTTGGTGTGTCGCCTTGTTAACATCCAAAGGAGGAAATCGTGTCACAGGCTCCCTCTTCCCATTTCCTATTAAGACAAGTGACTGCCGGGGGGATGTGCAGGTCCTATCCAAGTCGTATATGTGCTAGTACAGCAGTGTTCTGGAATACAACGACGTTGGCTTTCACATTCTCAGTGAAGCTCAAGTTGTCAGCCCGGGGAGGTGTGTTGTGTTTGGGCAGGTTGCGGTCACGTGTGTTTGGGCAGGTTGCGGACCCCAGCCGCAGTGGTTGGGAGACGTTGGGAGGTGTGTGTTTGGTCTGTGTGCCAAATGTGGGCGGTGGTCTCAGAGCCACATAGCTACATCACAGTGCGTTGTCTCAGGGTCTGCCGTCTCTGATTTGGACTTCAGCCTAACAGATTACCACAGACAGGCCCGGTGTGAGGGCAGGCCGGGGCCCGCCGCGGTGCTTTGACATAACCCCGTCAGGGGTGCGGAGAACACAGGGAGGTCCACGGAGAGCTAAAGGTCATTCCCAGAGTCCCAGCCACAGGGACTAGTCACTCCTCCACCATCTCCATTCCCTTCACCAACAACACTTTGTTTTAACCAACATTCTGTCTCCCATGCCTCATTCATGTCTCTTTCTCTCCATCTCCCCCTTTTGATGTGACTCCTTTTCTGCCTTACTCCCCAAACACCTCCTCTCCCATTCTCCCTCCATCTATTATTGAGTAGTTCCCCGTATTGCTGTCCCTCTCTCTCCCTTTCTCTCTCTATCTCTCTCACTCTCTTGCTCCCACCCTCTGGCCCCCGCCCTCCCGCCTGCCAGCGGGGACATAAAGGCTAGTGTGAAGTCTGTCAGTGGTGGTGAATAGCTGCCCTTTGTGCTTCAGAACTTAATTCAGGAGCTGAATGGGCCAAGGCCCCCGCCATAGCACCTCAGTGTGCTGCCTGTTTAAAATCCCTCTGACCCATCTCAGCCTGAACGTTGCCCATCTCCCCCTAACAACAACGTCCACCCAAAACCAGGGAACATCACAGCGTGCACCGGGCGACAATTAAATCCGGGTTGGAAGGGAGAAAACAGATATCAATTATTTCATCCCTCTTTTGTTTTGGTGCCCGTGGCGTTGAGTGGTCGGAGACAGGCTTTCTCCCGGCCAGCTTGTTGGGGCCGACAACGGCGCTCCAGTGAACAAAAGGCACTGGAATGTCAGAGGGCTCACATTTCACATGCAGATGTGCGACCCCGGTGCCCTTTAGCGGGAAGGTGTGCTCTGACCCCGCTGGGGAGGGGGAGGAGGGACCGAAGGGGGCGGGAGGAGGAGTCCGGCCTGGAGGTTGGGGTTAGAAAACATTCTCCGACATTTATTTTAGGCTGCGCTGGTCTTGCGTGTGTGGAGGAAAGGTTAACAGACATTAAAAAACCCTCTTCCTGGACACTGTCATATATCGGATACACGGAAAAGTCCAATAACAGTAAGGGTTAAGTAATATGACCTGCTGGGTGTGAGTGTTGCAGTTTCAGGTTTCTTATGTGAAGCAGACCCCAGTCTCAGTTTAAGGCACATGAAAGCATTATCTTGTAAAATACACACTGAAGTTATCTTCATCCACCTTCAGTAGTCCTATCAAGGCAGATATTCTACTCAGAAGCTTTTAGCTTTCAACCATCCCTTCCCTTTTCCTCTCCCTCCATTTCGCTCTCTCATAAGTCAAAACATCTAAGAAAACATGATATTTTGCCAAAGAATAAGAACTTCAAGCATCTGTTTGTTTGCTTTAACCCTGCGACCTCCTGCCCTAATGTTGCTTCGAGTTGAGCAAAATACAAAAGGATCCAGACCAAATCCAGAGCTGTTCTTTCCTCCTCCACACATTTAGAAGCCTGCAATACTCATTCCCCTGTTGTGTAACACTGTGTGTATGGACACAGCTTGGTACAGCATCTGGAAAGCTGGCATCTCTAACTATTTTGTCAAACTCGTTTAAATGCTGACTGTGGGCAAAAATGATAGTAATAAACTGCAAAACTGGTCATATAATTACATTGAATGCAAAATAATTAATAGGATGCAGATTTGTCTACAAAAGTACAGTTAATGTTTTTACTCCTTTAAATATACAATATTTATATGGTTTTTCTTCTATTTTTTACCATTTATTCCTGGACAACTTAGATCAACCATGAGCCAACCATGAGTGTATATGGCCAACACCAACAGCTAAAACAGATGGCTGAGGCCACTCAGGTTAAATATAAAAGGTTTAAGGTCCAAGGGCTGCTCCATATGGAGGTCGAAAGGCTGCTCCATGTAAAGGTCAATGCGCTGCTCCATGTAGAGGTCAAAGGGCTTCTCTGTGTAAAGGTCAAAGGGCTGCTACATGTTGAGGTCAAAGAGCTTCTCTGTGTAAAGGTCAAAGGGTAACTTGATGTAAAAGTCAAAGGGCTGCTCCATGTAGAGGTCAAACGGCTGCTTCATATAGAGGTCAAATGGCCTCTCTGTGTAAAGGTCAAAGGCTGCTCCATGTAAAAGTTGAAAGGGCTGCTTCATGTAGAGGTCAAAACATTGTTCCATGTAGAGGTCAAAGTATGCTCCATGTAGAGGTCAAAGGGTTGCTCCATGTAAAGTTCAAAGGGCAGCTCCATGCAGAGGTCAAAGGGCAGCTCCATGTGAAGTCCAGAATGAGCACATTTCCCTAGTGACAAATCCTCACTGGCATCAAACTAACCCCCTGTCACTCATTGATGTTTATGAACCGGAGCTGCTGTGATACGACCTGACTCGCCTCTCTGGCTGACTCATTCATATCTAGTCACGTACCATAATGGACCAGCTATGCTAGATGATAGTGCTAGCTGGTCAACAAAACCCAGCATCAGATGAGTTAGCGATTGGCGGTGAGATGGACAGCCACTGATTGGCAGGTCTACAGCAGCACGGCCTTGACAAGGAGGGGTGAGGACAGCTCGCCGATCGCTGCATTCTGACGCAAGGAATGGACTGCATTTTCCTTTAATTAGATGGCGGTGAGGCGCTATATTTTTTATTGTTTGTTTCGGGATTCTGAGTTACTCTTGAGTCTGTGCATATTTCTCTGAACTTTCTATTTTACACGCATAACTGTATGTCCATTCTCCCGACGCGCTGTGCCTACACATTTCTATTCTCCTCTACAGCACAGCACCACCTATCATCTTCAACGGCACTGGGGCTGTGTGCTTGGACAGAAGGAGGGGAATTATGATTTCTTTTTGGGAAGCACAAAAGCAGCTCATTTATCACAGGGCTGCCTGGAGCCTGGCCTGCTGTTGTCATAACAGAGCCATCCAGGACATAAACCCAGATGAAAAATACAGCACTGCACTATGGACCACAGCAAGTTATTATTTCCCCATCCACTGACAATAAAACAAAATCAAAAGAGATATAAACAAGAGTTCCTGCTCTTTTTTCTCTCCCGGGAGGATTTCACTCGCTCACGTCTCGTTGACCTTGGGAGCCCACTGCATTCTATTACACTGAAATGGCTATGGGAGCACTGAGAGAGCATCAACAAGCAGGCAGACGTCCAGCTGCTGCGTCGCACGAAGATGACATCACCCGGGTTGTGAAGTCGTGTTCTGCAAAAAAAATAATCTGTCAAATAAATATAATGTAAGAGACATGAATATTTATAAAAATGTATCATCAGATGTGTCTCTTACACTTGGTTCTGGGCTTTAATAATGAATAAACATTGTGTAAATGTAAGCAATAAATGTCAGTGACACAGAAACTACACCAACCTCACAACATTATGTAACACCTTCAGAAATGGCGCATGAGGCGTTTCTGCAAACGACACATTGCGGAGTGAATCAGCGGTATGGAACAAAATCAAAGAGCACACCCCTGTCCCTGCCCCTGTGACCAAGTGGATGGGTCTGGAGAAATGTAACCAGTCTTAAATTCACAGACAAAGCTACAGGTATGAGGTCTGACCATCATTTCAAGCTCCCTGACAATTGAATACACAACCAATGAATCGTCTGTCACTGATTTAAATGAAGTTTAACAGCAGACATAGCATTTGGATTCAGCAGGTCAGTGGTGTTAGACAGCAAGGCCAGGCTGCACGGGGGCTTTCGGAAGGGCTCTGTATCCATGGCAACAAACAAGGAGTGGGCTAGATGTCAGGCCAGCTACCATCACTAAATTACCCATTAAAGGAGAGAGAAAATCCTGATCAGGACACACAGAGAACTACATCTACCCCTACGCACGCACGCACGCACGCACGCACACACACACACACACACACACACACACACACACACACACACACACACACACAAACCTTCCTCTACCCCGAAACACACACACAAGAAACACACATAGGCTTTACTATCAAGGTGAGGACCAGCAATTTGGTACCACTAAAATAACTATTGATGTAAACCTAAACCCTGACCTTAACCTTAACCCTGACCTTAACCTAAACCC
>JACXGJ010015309.1:0-13684 GCA_016801105.1 Esox niger | reverse complement strand
GTTGAGAGAGGACGGCCCCAAGCCCACATTCGGACGCGTCCACCTCCACAACGAACTGGAGCGACGGGTCGGGATGGGCCAGGACCGGAGCGGTGGTGAAACGGTGTTTCAGTTCCACAAACGCCCGCTCCGCATCCGTGGTCCACCGTAACCGTGTCGCCCCACCTCTCAGGAGGGAGGTGATCGGAGCCACGACCTGACTAAAGCCCCGGATAAACCTCCTGTAATAATTAGAAAAGCCTAAAAATCGTTGCACGCCCTTTACCGTGGTTGGGGTCGGCCAATTACGCACGGCCTCAATGTGGTTCTCCTCCATAGCCAAACCCGTGCACGAGAAACGGTACCCCAGGAAGGACACGGACGACTGGAAAAACAGACACTTTTTGGCTTTCACGTACAGTTCATGTTCCAACAGTCTAGCAAGCACTTTACGCACCAACGAGACATGCTCAGCGCGAGTAGTTATATAAATCAAGATGTCGTCAATATACACAACTACCCCTTCGCATAACATGTCCCTGAAAACGTCGTTGATGAAAGATTGAAAGAATGATGGAGCATTCATTAAACCGTACGGCATCACTGAATATTCATAATGGCACGTGGTAGTACTGAAGGCTGTTTTCCATTCGTCCCCTTCCCGGATACGCACCAGGTTATAGGCACTCCTGAGGTCCAACTTTGTGAAAAAACGGGCCCTGTGCATCCTCTCGACCTCCACAGAGATCAAGGGGAGAGGGTAGCGGAACGGGATGGTGATCTTATTCAGCGCCCTGTAATCGATGCACGGGCGCAAACCACCGTCCTTCTTTTTCATAAAGAAGAAACTCGAGAAGACAGGTGACTTGGAAGGCCTAATGTATCCCTCTCCTAAAGCTTCCTCAACATACGCGGACATTGCTGCAGTCTTGGTGCGGGACAGAGGATACACGTGACCCTTAGGGAGTGCGGCTCCTTCTAGGAGGTTTATCGCGCAATCCCCCGGCCTTTGAGGCGGTAACACAGAGGCCTTAGCTTTGGAGAAGATCCCATGGATCCCCAGATCAATGGGGACGGCGGTGTCGAGGTGGTGGGGAGGAACAGCCTATTCGATGAAATTTCCATCACATAAGCTGCGCAAATAAATTATAGGAGTGAAAACTCCAGGACCAGTGGTGTACCCACTGCAACCGCTAGGGGAACTGTATTAGCATAGCTACAGCACACAAATTTAGCATTTTTACAGGACAATGGCCAAACTACCTCATGGCATACAAACAATGTCTTGATTAACCGCCTAAATTTGAGGGAATTCACAAATGTACATACATTTTTATTCCAAATAGTGGTGGTCAGCCACACATTTTATGCATCTTCTTTGACCACGTTTGTGGTTCAGTTGAATGTTCTATCAGCAAAAACGGGGGATGACTTTAGGTCTCTGCCCAAATGACATCCCAGCGCGCACCTGTCCTCACACCTGTCTTCAATCTCCACTCACACACCGGTTTCCAGTCTCCTCATCACCACACCCTATAAGTACTGTTCCCTGCCACTTCTCCCTGCCAGATCAATGGTTCATGTTTACATGCCACATCTTGCTCTTTCCAGTCTCTCGTCCTGCCTTCCCGTGTTTCGACCGATCGCCCGTTCCCGACTATTCTGCCTGAGCCCTGCCTGTACTTCTGTTCCCTGCTGGAATTCTGATCTGTCGCCTGTCCCTGCCTGTACTTCTGCCGGCCGCTCGTTTCCCGACCACCTGCCCGTCCCCGACTACTCTGCCTGCTCATCTGTGTCTTCTCCACTCCTCCCCAGGCCGTGCTTGGATCCTCCCCTGTGCCCGTGACAATTCAGTTGGTTTCTAAACCATACATTTCAATATTAAAGCTATTGAGAGGAAAATATATTCAGCTTTCACTTAATGTTTGATTATCCCAAAACTGAATATGTCTATGTTGAGGAAATTACCACACATGAGACCAGTTTGACCCTTCAATATTAACCCTTGGTTATAGGCTTCTCTGATGTAATGGGAAAGTTGGTAGAGGACATCCCTGGGGGTGTGCCCCCCTTCCTGAAGCCCTAAGCTTCACCCACATATGGTGAGCCATTAAAAGGGCAAAATGTTTTGTTTAAAGTATATGAATATTAAATTCACACACATAAAAAATCTGACATGGTCCTCAGATTTGCATTTCAATTTAGCCAACATCGTTTGTGAACAGAAGATTTAGATTTAGTCTCCAACTTATGTAATCTTTTTGCTGTTTGTACAAATGTGTTGATTATGATCTACACAGCAACTCAACATTAGGGTGGAAATTAAGAAAACTTATTAATGGCGATGTAGACAGAAAACCCAAATCCAGGTGCAATAAATAATCCAAAGGACACTCAATGTAGGTCTTTAACACTTACATCAATCCCTTACTTGTTCATTAGTCAATTTACCATCCTAGAATTTAAACACCATTAAAACGTATTATCCCAGTTATCATCAGTAAATAGAAATAAGAGAGCAACTATATTATTTACCCAAACTCAATTCAGCATCTCATCACCAGCATTTGCAGTAAGCTGGTGACGAGACCAGCTAAATGTTTGTTCAAGTATCGTCGTATTGTGCTCCTTGAAACAACCCCACAGTCTTTTTCCAGAGAAGCCTGTATTTCTCCTGGGGTTACCTGTGGGTTTTTGTATCCCGAATAATTCCTCTGGCAGATTTTGTTGGAATCTTTCTTGATCTACCTGATCTTCGCATGGTGTCAAGAGATTCACAGATGTTCAACTTCTTAATAAGTGATTGAACAGCACTGACTGACATTTGCAAGGCTTTGGATACATTTTTATATCCTTTTCCATTTTTATAAGGTTCCATTACCTTGTTAAGCATTTCATTTGACTGTTATTTTCTTCTCTCCTTGGCTCAGTATCATATGCTCAGTGCATTCAAATGAGAGCTAACAAACTCATTGACAGTTTTAACACGAACACTAAGTGCAATTCAAAAAGCCACTGAAATTTAACATTAATTGACATTTTCATCTGTGTGTGTCACCCTTGTGTGTCTGTAACAACGCCAAACATTCAAAGCTACACTATGTAAACTTTTGCTCACGGCCATTTGGGTGATATCTGTAATCATTATTATTTAAAAAGAAGCAAAACAACGGTGACAATAGATGGCTTCATATGATCACTATCCTTAAATAAAATCCTTTTTTTGCATGATCAACATTTTCCAATTCCTTCCAGGGTATAGCAAACGTATGAGCACAACTATAGCTGTTATATAAAAGTTTAATTGATAATGCAATTGAGTTTATTAACATAATATAATTTATTAATTTTTAATTTGTAATATGCACTGTTAACTGTAGTTATCACTCTCAATAATCACTTGAACAATTCGATTTATTTTCCAGACTGCATTTTCCTGCTGGGATTTTTCTGATCTGTTTCCAAGTAAGCATTCTCATGTTTTAGTCTTTCAAGCCCAGGTGTGTCACCTCCATCTTGGTTCAGCAATGTATAATAGTAAATTATCTGAAATAACAGAAACAAATGCAAGGTTGTTAAGAAATGTTAAAGGTCTTATTCTTTGTCAGGTCTTGTTTTGTAATAAACCATATTGACAATCTACAACAGCTCATGTCTTGTGTATTAATACAGCTGTAATAGCAGTATGTTCATTAGGTTGCTAGTTTATTTTAGCACCAAATAAGGTTGGTGTGGCAGTCTGCATATGGCCCACCTCCGGACCAGGGACCTAGATGGAACTCAGCCATACCTTTGTCCAGTATGTGGGCCAGACTGGGGCCAGCTAGATCGCCCAGGTTTGGACCACACCTCTTAGAACAAGTAATTTACAGTATGTGGGCCTTTTCTGTTCCAGGACATTAATAGTTATGGCAGTGCAGTATGAACACCAGAGTTGGGCCGGGGACCTGGGCGTATAGTGGGTCCGCAAAACAGGAAGTATGTGGCCCACTTACTGGACAGAATAATTTTGCTACTTGGGATATATTTTCAGACAGGTATTATTTAGAATATTAAGCAGCCATTTGTTAGATAGCTGTAACATGGTGCTGCCTTCAAGATAAAACCATGTATGTAATTTATCACAACATGTGAGGAGAAAAGGTGTGTCAGGAAGCACTCTGCCTAAGGATGATTTAACACACAGAGCACTATTGACGCGTCAAGCAAAAAATATATATTAATTGCTCTGGATCCATAGAAGATGGACTCTTAATATTTTGGAGGACTTTCTCCTGCAAATATCAACGTCTAGCTTGTGTACCTCCATGAACCGGAAGCCCCACAATCGTGATCACAAAATCTATAGTTTATCCGCATCTATGCAGCAACCCTGTCTGATGACACATGATCTTATTCGGTTATTTGGATGTCTGTAATGCATTAACCAATCACAACCTGTGGTACAAAACCAGTGCGAAGTCTATCTGTGTCAACCCCTTCCGCAAAAGAGAGTGAGAGAGGTGCCCCCATACATTTTCACTGGGATTAGATTGAAGATGCAATCAAAGATTGAAGACTGCGGTAAAGCAACCAAAATGAAGTTGATCCATGTCAACTTCCTCCCCAAAAGAGAGCGAGCGAGCACACCATGGGAATAGGCGCGTGTCAGGATCCCAAGATAACCATTTTGAGCTCAGATTTCTTTGAAGACGCATTCAGTAGCTGATACCAAATGTTTTGAGACAATAGAAATAGCCAAACGTGTCACAGTAGCGCCGGGAGTCCAAGGAGGGAGATGGAGGCAAAAAAATTCTATTTGTGCAGAAAGCAAAATAAAACCAAGTGACGTGCACTACAAAAAGCTAAACCAAACTCAAACTACTCAAACAGCAACAAGAGACATGAACAAACACAGTAACAAGCAATGACCCAACCAAGACAGGGAGAAACTGACTGAACTAAATACACAGACTAAGGAGGAAAACAGAAACAGGTGGGGGCAAAAAGAAATAAACTAATCAACTTAAACAAGTGCAGGAAAGACCAAACAAGGACTTGAAGTCAATAGTGGAAGCTACTGTAGCATATTGTTATTGCACTTTCGGCTGCCTATGGTCTTTAAACGTGCAGATACGGTATGTGATTTAGTTTACCTTGCCACTTGTTGTTTATTCCCTTTATGAAGCAAATAGCAAATGAAAACTTTCACAAACATGGGTTGTTGGTTGTTATGATTTGGGCATTCTTACATACAAATATATGGGGGGTTTGAATCTATGGGACCAGCTGATCCAGTACAGCACAGTGCACCAAAGGACCAGGATATGTACACAGGACCCTGTTCATTTACTTTGTAGACATTGCCATTACAAATGTGTACATACTATACAAGGACCTCCAGAAGAATGAAAACATGTCAACTAACAGCCTCATCACCCACAAGGTCTTTGTGGAGCAACTGTGGCTGAGCTGTCTCGGGTCTCCTGAAGATGTAACCATCCAGAGGAAGCCTGGACACATCCTTGTTCCAATCTCCACTGCATCCAGATAGGGCACATGTAATGGATTAGAAAGGAAATAAAGCACCCCCTATTTAAGGCACCCCTAAAACTAAATTCACAGTTCAATAAATAAGGGAGGACTGCCATCTAGTGGTGGCTTTTGTAAGTACAGTATCATTTATTTGATTCCCGGACCACAAGGGCATTTTGAGGGATTATCAGAGTTTTTGAGAAAAAAATCGGATGTGGACGAAAGTAAAACAAAATGACATGTTTATTTTATTATTGAATATTTTCCAAACTATACAACTTGTAGTTTTCTGAAGCCCTGGGGTTATCCAAATGCAATCTAAAACAGTCAACCTATTTCTTTTAACGAAAACATGTGATCTTCTGTATGAATATTGCACATTATTACTCATGTAAGAGTGGGACAAAATGTGTTTTCAATACATCCGTCATGTAGCTGAGGGTCTGCTGAATCCCAGAATATAAAGCACTTTCTTCTACTTTAAAGGATGTCCATCTGATACTCCTAAATGTCCAGACAGTGACAGATGGACTTATAAATGCTAGTTGATTGAGGGTTTATACCTACTAAGCTTTGTCAACATTGTAACAACAGCAGACTTAATAACTTCATCTAAGGGCACATTTGAAGCTCTTACCAAAGTAGCCACAATATAGCCAATACATTCAGCACCATTGACTGCAGTCAGAAAGGAACCTGTATGAATCCATCTGCACCACGGAAAGCACAAAGCTGTCAAGAAACATCCTATTTCTGTGAAAAATTGCCTATATTGTAAAACATAAATAAGTAGCTCAATGTCTTGAATGAAACACAGCTAATGACCCAGTAGTTACATGCTGAAGTTATGAACGGTGGCAGAACTGACGTGGTCGACCAGTATTTTAAATGACCCGCCTCCCACAGGCCTATTAAAAACATCAGCAAATCAATCAAGTGGCTCATTAAAACACATTACTTAAATGTAATCATTCCTGTTTACAGTATTCAACAGAATATGATGTGTATGTGCTTACTATTGTTCTTCTGGTCTATATAAGAATAATATAAAAGGCCCGTGCAAAGCCTGTTCAGCTTGGCTTGGGAACAGGATCATATACAGAGATACCTGACTCCTACCTGTATACTCCTCACTCAAAGTTGAGGTTTTTTTAACTGTAGAAATGCTTGGCCTTGGCTCATCTAAAAGCTACCGCTGCCGAGGAAAAACTTACCTCATCTTCTTGTCGTGCTAAAGTGCCAGTTAATTGTTATCTTTGGAAATAAAGAAATATACGCATTTTTTATACACATTTTCACTGTGTTTTAAAGTAATATCCTGCATCCTCCTAAATTAGACCATAGCCATTTTGACCACAAAAATGAATAAATTGTTGAAAACGAATAAAAAATGTTTTTGTTAATATTCAAAAAAGTACAGTCATTTTGAGTATTATGCTATGCATGACAGTGGCTTTTAATAAATTATTATGGAATTGTTACTGTTATAAGAACTGAAATGCCACTTCTACCATGTGTTTGTAATGTAGATTGTTTTGTACAGGTCCCAGGTACGATGGCTGTCAAATTGCACCATACTGATTAATAGGGCCTCTATGACATCAGCCCGTGTTCTATTAAATATGTGGGTAATTATAGAAACAACCACGCTTTGAATAAATTAATCCCAGAGTGGATTTCATTTTCTTAACATGGTATTTAAACTATTGAATAATATGATATTAAGCAAATTAATTTGATTCATTATTATCATTACACTCAGATATCATGCAGATTTATTAGCAAAAAAACATGTTGTTGGTGAAACCATAAGTAGGAACATTTATCACTTTGTGTACTATAAAGGTTATCCTGGCAATAGCAGTTGCGATTGCAACTGAGACATAGTAACTAAGCTCCGGCCTAGTGCTTTTTTTGTTCCAGACGCCCAGAAAACATGTCCGGATGGACCCTGACCCTGGTGCAGCTGCACTGACCGAAGCTACGCCTTTGGGTTGTGATTGTAGTTCATCTTAATATTAGGAACGGTCCAAAGCTTTCATTTCAAGTTGGATATTCGCTAAAGGAACACTTCAAAAGTTTTACAAATAGAAATCCAAGTATCTTTAAACAGTACTGTTGATGTTATGGTCACTACCACCAAGTACAACTTTAATAGTTGTTGCACCAGACTTTTATGAGCTTTGTGTAATAGAATGAGGTGATAAACTGACAGGATGATAATGTATTTTCCTACATTTGTGTGCCTACTGACAATATAGCACAATGCATATATCAAATATCTATAATGTTGTATTTCCAAATAATACATTCTCTCTCGTCTCCACTGTTTTGTAACCATGTATTTTTATAGTGTTGGTATTAATTGTTAACTTTATTGTTGGTGCATTAAGTTGTATGATTTGTTTAATGTGCACTACAGGTTTTTTGTTTGGCATGCTCACAAAACACTATGAATGACGTATATTCAGTGGCATCAATTCACACAGGGTGAGGAAGGACACTCTGTCACAAGGCTGGTGGTGGCAGGACACAGACGCAGAGACAATGTGGTGCTGGTAATCCATGTTTTAATGAAAATAATGAAGAACCAAATAATGGCAGCTTCTGTGACTTTGGGTCATCTAGAAACCATAACAATCCACACCAAGTGGGTTGAAACATTCACATAAATGCATTCCCCAATTTGAAGCAGGTGTGGATTGTTGCCTCCAATTGGGGAGATCAAACTAAAATAGAGGTACCTAGAGGCACCTTCTTTTGTCCTGTCCTGACTATGGCCCCAGCCCAGTGCAGAAAAAGCAAGGGGCATAGCCAGGACATGACAAACTGGGATACAACAGCGTGGCCAAAACTCCACCAAACTGTCCATCTACTTCAGGAATCACATTGTGTTTCCAACACTTTCATAATTAAACATGAGTGTTGAGAAGAAAATTGGAAACAGAACTTAAAAAGGTCTTTAAATATACACTATACATAAATCTGTTTTTATTGTATATTTGATATGCCTACTAAAGCTTCAAACGGTTCAGACCAGCAAGCAAAACCAGCTGACAGTGAGAAAAAGCAGCAGACAGCCACAGTGGTGAGAAGTTAAAAAATAGACACTGGCAGAAAGAGAGAGACTGAGAAAGAGACTAATAGAACATAAAAGCAGTATATAACTTGATCAGTTTGTATGTGATCAAAGATGAAGTAGATTTATACAACATAACAATCCTAACTAACAAATGTGTTTTCTTACAGAGACACCAGCCAGAACCTGTATACAGATTTTCAAGTGTGATCTCACATCTGGGAGGCAGCTTGTATACATGTACAATATAGTTCAAATACACATGTAAAGTTACATGCCAGGCATTGCTGCATAGTTCTAAAAAGTCTGGAACTCACCTTTTCAAATACAATTTTTATCAATTTTAACATAATATTTTAGGACGCAGTATTTAAAATTTCATACACCTATTTATATATAATTTACTACATTTCATGTGACTGACAATAGAGTAATGAACAGACAACATTTCATATGCAAATATAGTCACAGATTTCACATACTGCAGTCGCCTAGAGCAGTGGTTTATAAACCTCTCCTGGACCACTAGAAGCTCACACTTATATTGTGGCCCTGAACTAGGTCATCTGAATCAAGAGGTCAAGGGTTAGATATTTGGCAGACAAGTTGATTCAGGTGTGTTAGATCTGCAGAGGCAGGGCGTCCCATGGAGAGGTTTGAGAACCACTGAAAAAGGCCTAATGTCATTCCCTGAGTTATGCAGAACGTCTGGTGAACAGTCACACTTAGCCTTTATTAGCCAATCAAAAAGTTGTGAAAAATAATATAAAATGGTTTGTTTTGAATGGTAATAGAAGCATACCATGTTCTCCAACATTTAAGAGTGTAATTCTTCAAATGTTCAATGTTCCCATGTCCCACATTCTCCAGGCCACTACATCACTGATCTGTTGGACAGCCATGGCAGTGGGTGGCTCTGTCAGGATGACGCACGTGTCCAGATGACAGATGTGGCCACTGTGCTGAGGACCAGAGCTCACACTGCCTACATCCTCTTCTATGTGTGCAGGTACGGCTGTAGGCCACAAAAGATGTCACAGAATATTTATGGAATTAAATATGTTACTAGCATAAAAAACATACTGACACATACACACAGACAGGGGTGGGGGTTTTATTCACATGACTGCTGGATGTTAAAATATAAAAGTGTCTGTAAACTGTGTAATTTTTTTTTCTTGTGGTCCAGCCCGTAGTTTGACTCAAATTCCCAGCTACCTTCTGGTCATCAGAGAAGAACAGGGCTCAGTGTGTTTCCCCACCAGAGCTGTGAGTGTGGCATGAAGTGTCATTTTTAATGTACTCTGGTTATAAGTTGAGCACTTGATAGGGTATAGTGTGTTATTCCGGAGGCAAGTCAAGACATCACCAACTGCAACGAACACATCTCTAATTACTCTACTACATAGTTCCACCATTAGAGTGAAGTGTACCCCTTATTCAGACAAGATTCCATAAGTCTGTCAAACAAATAGTTTCCAAATAAACCAATTAAAACATACAGTAGATGTAAAATGTTAAACTTAACAGATGCCAATGCTCTGTTATAACCATGCAAACATTAAAAATCAATTTTCATGTAACTCCTTATAAGTACCAATGTGATTTGCTTTGAGCCCTAAGCTCAACTCTTTCCAATCATAATCAGTGATCATATCATACATCCCCCCTGCTTTCACTTCATTAAGTCAATGGAAAGTGACACCATGAGTGAAAGCAGAATCACGGCGAATACGGCAACAGGAGGCGCCATCCTGAACCCGCACTGGCCATCAGTCCGGGACGGACATGAAAAATAGAGAGTTGGTAATAGGGATGGATCTATAATCCATTCGATAAGGAGTTGCATCCTGTATATTCATCCAAACAAAAGTTAAAATGTTAAAAAACATGAACATTAACTAACACCATCAAAGACATCAATGTGCAAAACAGTCGCTTGTGCGAAGGAATTATAAACCATAAAACCTATTAACAAATATCTCTTACAGAGCTAATGTGGGGGATATTTCTGTAAAATGCATAAATAACTTTATACTTATGAAAATATTAATGTGCAATGTATAATCATGTAGTTTTATTAGAAACATATTAATGTGGAATGTATAATCATGTAGTTTTATTATTAACATATTAATGTGGAATCCACACTCACAGTAAATGACTACTGGGATACAACGAATTACACATACAGACAATTTCTATGTTCAACATAATATATGTGTCTTATCCTGAGAGATAGTCATGAGCAGGCAATTACCTTGAGCCCAGAGAGGGGCATTTCTAAAGTTTACTGCCTTTGTATCCACTGGGTGTCTTGAGTGTGGCCCATGAGCTGGTCATAAAGCGTACTCTGTGATAAATTACACATACAGACAATGTCTATGTTCATCATAATATATGTGTCTTATGCTGGGAGATGGTCATGAGCTGGCAATTACCTTGAGCCCAGAGAGTAGCATTTCTAAAGTTGACTGCCTTTGTATCCACTGTTGGGGACACTTACTTTGTGGACAATGATGGACATGACCCAAGTATGAACCATAAGGAGGATGTGAATTACTGTCACAAATTACGAGCATTCAGGGAGGTAGAAGATAAGAAGCGCACCCCACTCAGGGGGATTGCCAACCAGACGAAGTCAGATGGCGTAATGTGTGAAAGTTCTGTATAAAAGCCTTGGTCCGGACTTAGAACATTGTGGGTGTATCTGCAGAAGGACCTGGCTTTAATGTCTGTCATTATTGTATGACTTTCATAAAAGTCTAATGGATTCACAAAGTCCTGAGGTGAAGTGCATTTGTTTTTAGTAAAGAGTGGTTGATTTTCCACTACACACATTACTATTACTGCCCCAGCCCCTGGCGCAGCGTGGTGACCCCGGGCCGGGGTGCAAGCTGTCCTTACATGCAGACACCATGGGCTGTGGGTCATCATCCCCCCTCGGACTGGTGCAGCTCCACCCACATCACCTGTCACCTGGTCAAACCCCAGAAACTCACTGGTGGAGGGAGAGGGCCTGGCCAGCCGGATCATATCCCTCGGTCCCTCCAGCATGCAGGTTCTAGCAAGCACGTTAATTTATATTACACAGTTCATACATAGAAGCAATTCAATGTGCAAATTGTTACATTTACACAGACGTTATTTCTCTGATAGTGCCAGAACTTGCATTACAATTGGTAAAAGATAGCAAGATATACATTTCATAACAAAATAAATCAAGAAGAGAAATATAAAATACAGCCTTATAATAAAATAGAATTATTAAATAGAAAGAGAATATAAAATCATAGGAAGCTATAAAAGCTGTAAGACAAAACAGTGCTGTTATAAAACATAGGAACCTGTAAGGCTCACAGAGTGCAGTTTAAGAGCTCAGTCATAGACACATGGAAAGAGAAGTGTTATTAGCCTGGATTTCAAAATGGACATGCTTGGTCTAAGATCTTCTGGTAGTTTATTCCAGTTGTGTACAGCATAACTGCTAAACGCAGCTTCTCCTTGTTTAGTTTGGACTCTGGGCTCTACTAGCTGAACTGAGTTCATGGATCTAAGAGCCCTGCTTGGTTTATATTCTTCAAACATATCAGAAATGTAATCGGGTCCTAACAATTCAGAGACATATGAACTAGAAGCACCACTTTAAAGTCTATTCTGTAACTGACCCCCTAGACCAGCCCCATACATTGCAGTGCTACCATGATACCCTGGTAAAGTGCTACTGGCCTGTGTGGTGGAGTATTCAACATACCTTGGAGGATCATCACAGAGTTTCTGAGGCTGCAACTTATAGTCTAAAACATTGTTTGACGGGTCTGAAGTGTAATTCTGCCATCATCTTACCCACTACAGATGAAACCAGCTGATTCTGATCAGATTTTACTTCAGTACAGATCTCATCCAACTGACTCTTACTAAGACACCATGTGGTCTCTGCCACTAGTTATCCCAAGCCGTTGTAATAAAGTTCATAATGAGTTCATACTTCCAAGTTTTGTCGTGTTTTGAGTCATGTAGTTTGAATGCGTTTTCATCCCATGTAAAAGTCTACATTGGCTGGTATTGGAATTCTATCAAAGATACTTCCCAATCACCTTTCTAATCCATCCCTTTGGCACATTTTGTGGTACAGTTCGAACTCAAATTGTTTGGATAGACATGTCTTGATGAGTTACTGGGCAGCGTTATGTAGAAACCACCGTCGGTATTTCAGTATTCATAAAAGGTCCTAACTATCACATCAACATCATAATCTTGTATTCTTTATACAGGATGTATCTTCAGAATGCATTCTGTTATTGTAAAATATTAACCTGTTTACCCTTTTCAAAGCCTTTGGTAAACACCCCTTTAAACTGATAACCTCACAGTATCTCCAACTGGGAACATTTCTCATTATGGTTGTAACAGGTTCTTGACAACTTGCCTAACATCATTGTTTTATAAAATCTCTCACTCACTTTGATGTTATTTCCTGTAGCAAAATTTTTTATGTTGTATTTCACTAATATTTCAAAATGTGAATTGAAAAACTCTTTAAATCACCTTTTGTGGTGTGGCTTTTAATGTTTTTAAATGCTGGCTTTACCTCTACAGCACTTATTTCTCAGCACATGAATCCATGCATGTTTGATTAATACTTCTATGCATGTTAACATAAGTTTCATGTTATCGTTTCCAACACTATAAACACTCATGTCAACCACATCCAGCTGAAACTGTGAAATTACATCATGAACGATAACTATTTCTTTTGAACTGCATAGCTACAGGCCTGTGTAACATGTATCCTAGATGAGTAGCCAGTTTTGAGGATGAGAGAAAGTTGGCTTGAGAAACTCAACAGAACACAGAGGTACTAATTAACTCTTGAGCACAGGTGTATAGATAGAACACACGTCCTGTCTATTCCTCCTGCTAGGAGTTGCCCATGTAACTATCACAGGCTTGAGGGATAGGACCATTGACCATATGTTGGAACAACCCATACAAGGGTCATTTAGGCCTTTCTTATTGGAGGGTATTTGGCTGGGTTTGACCCTAGGCCGCCTCCCTTGTATTATAAGTACTGTGGAACTTCCTGTATTCTTTGGAGAAGCACAAAGGAAC
>JACXGJ010015308.1:0-13685 GCA_016801105.1 Esox niger | reverse complement strand
ATGTGTTTAAATGTTCCTCCTCTGCTCCCCTCAGTTGTGAGTCATTGTTTAATGTCGGTGGATGTAAGTAGTAGTATGTTTATCTATGTTCATTTACATTGTGCAGTTTACCTCGGTGCTCTTTGTTTTCTGTTCTGTTGTTTTGTGTATGTTTGTTCACAATTAAAGAGTACATCGAGCTGCAACCTTCTGCCTACGCGTGGTCCGCTTCATCCCACTACACAATCCTTCTGACACCTACGTATCCAGGGTAAATGGGAATTCCCTGTCCCTTGTGTTTTAGATACGAGTTTTGTGAGGCATTTTCTGATACTCAAACATGCTTTGTAATGGCGTAGTTGGAGAAACACACTAATGTAATTTCTTAGGGCAATGGAACAGGAAATCTTTGAGGATTTCAATACTTGGGAGGCAAAACTCAAAATGTGCGTATTCACAGAGGATTCAGACAACACAAATTATTGATCATAAAGTCTGAAGAAGATTACAATATCATATACACCCTCCTAAATTGTGTTTATTTATAGATATTAATCATTTTCTGGGATTTTCATTTTTTATTCAAAGCCTTTCCATTGGGCTTGGCAGTGATAATATATATTGCATGACTTCATGATTCTGATATAAGCTGCCCTGACATGACAGGAATCCCCATATAAACACAACCATGGAAAATATTGGACATATATAGGAAATGTTGTTAGGCAGTTTCAATGTTTACGGTGAACAAAGTACACAGAACAGTGAATGGGGCACATAGTCAAATTATAGAGGGATCTTTCAGTTCAGTGAAGGATGCGCCTATAGCCAGTGCCTTAAGTAATATGAGCAATCATTCTGGTAATTTGTATACAGTATTAACCCCAGTGTTTTACATAAGAGGCTCTGACTTTGCTGTTTCTATACATAATAACAGTTTACAGATCTTGCCACCATTTTTTGTAATCATATAAAAATATGTTCTTGAAGTCATTGTGTTTATCATGACACAACTGACCTGTGGTGAACTGATGCATGTAAAAACAGTAGAACAAAAGAAAGACAGGAATAGTTTCTCCCTGAAACATCTTCCTTAGTCCTTTACACACCTAAATGCCCGAAGCCTGAGCATCCCGACTGGATTCGAGAGACGTTTTAAGGCTATGGATGAAAATGTAAACTTTTACTTTACTTGTTTACCCAAATAATAATAGAATTACTCTCCCTAAAATCTAATAACTTAGCAGGTATGAAAGCAATTATATCCCATAATACAGAATCTCATAATACAGTTATCTCCTATAATTTGTTGTTCATACCTGTAATAAACTAGACTCCTTCAAAAACCTTTTTATGGACAAATTTAATCTGTGAATTATTATGCTAACCACTGACAACCAAGCCCATGGCCAATACCTGTTGAATTATGATGTATCATTATACCAGCCACAACACTACCCCCCCACATTGGGAAAAGGACATTGAAATTACGTTAAAAATGAATTTCTCTGATGAAAAGACATTGAATAGACATCTTTCAAATTACTTTGTTCAGTGGGGCAAGCTTGATTACATCTGAAATAATGCTAGACTGAAAAAACTAAAAATAAACATTTAAATATTTTTCACTCATTAGAATGTAAGATGTGACTGATGTAGAGGATGAACAATACAATGTGGATAAATAGATTTCTCTGGTAATTTAGTTCAATATTCTTAAAAATAAGAACTAGTAGTGGGATAGGAAGGAGAAGTCACTTGGTTTGATGCTCTACGCATTTTACCATAATTCAAAATGTTCAAGGGCTTTTTAAAGAAGATGTGCAGCATTCTTTAGTTGAAAAAAGGTGTCTTTTCACGGTGAAAACATGATGGTTCAAAGGCGTAAAACCTTTTGTTGTAATGATTTACAAGTATTACTTGCATCAGTGAAGTTGTTTTATGTATTTTTTTACATGTTGTCAAAAACAACCGAATGACGAGGCAAACTGGCTTTTGGCTCTCCCCAAAACAACATTCACATCCTGTTTGACAACACTATGCTCAGGTTTACATCCTAGGCTTTACCCCCAGAAGGCAGATATTATTTCACCACTCCACCACTTACCTGACATGAAACTCCTTAACTACCAAATATTTATCTAAAAAAATATTTATTGTTTTAAACGAGATGCAAATAAACATGCCAAACTTTGCTATGGGACTCCAGGATTCTTTCCGTCGAGGCAGAGTTCTTTCTTTGCCCAATCTCTGTGTCTTTTTGCCCATCTTATGCTTTGTGTTATTGGCCAGTCCAGGGTTTCGCTTTTCTTTGAAGCTCTGCTGAGAAGGCCAGTAGTCCCGGAGTCACATCTTTAATGTTGGCGTTGAGACAGGTGTTTTGTAGGTACTATTTAATAAATCTGTCAGTTGAGGACCTGTGACATGTCTGTTTCTTATAATAGATACTCTACTATATTTGTCTTCTTGCTCGGTTGTGCAAAGGGGCCTCCCACTCCTCTTTCTATTCTGGTAAGAGACAGTTTGCACTATTCCATGAAGGGAGTAGAACACATAATTGTACACGATCTTCAGTTTCTTGGCAATTTCCCACATGGAATAGCCTTCATTTCTCAGAACAAGAATAGATAGACAACATTCATAACAAAACCTTTTTATTCCTGGACATTTTGAGACTGTAATCAAACTCACAAATGCTGATTTTGAAGATACTGCACTAGCCTGTTTTTCAGCACTTCTAACATCTAACGTCTTTTGATGATCAGTTAGCCTTTTAAAATGCTTAACTTGGTTTTGCACACACAACGTGCCATTGGAAAACAGAACTCATGGTTGCAGATAATGGGCCTCTACATCTATGGAGTGTCACGGCCTGACTATGCCCCTAGCCATCTTCGCACTGGCTGGGGCCATAGTCAGGACGTGGCCAATAGAGGTGCCTCTAGGCAATTGGAGGCAGGTGTTGGGTATTGCCTCCAATTGGGGAACCTATTTAAGTTGACTGTTTGACCACATGAATGTGGATTATTTTGGTTTGCTAGCCATAGGCTACAACACCCAGTCATTTGGAGTTGCTTTGAGTTTGTTTGTTTCTTTTGTTCTCTGTTAATTAAACTATGGACCACTATCTCCACTCCGTCTCTGCGCCTGAGTCCTTTCACCAATTCCGTGACATGGAGATTTTCTACAATAGTCATTTACAAAATTAACTATGTCTAAACAGTATTTCAGAACAATTCGATGTTATTTTAATGGACAGAAAATTAACTTTTCTTCAAAAACAAAGTGAACCCAAACGTTTGATTGGTAGTGTACCTCTCAAATATTATTTCATTTACTTAACTGGCCAGACATTTATCATGGAGCAGGATCAGCAATCAAGGTTTGATTTGTACTTTTCTTTTTTTACACGTTTTGCCCTGTGCTTGGGCTTGTGCCTTGCCTTGAGCTTGTTGCTATCAGATGTTATCTAATAAACATTGTTGAAGCTACATATAATTTTTTCTTCGATAGGTGATTTTCAACCCAGATTGGGACGCTGTGTAAAACGGAAACAAAAACAGAATGCAACCCTTTATTGAAAAGAAAACAGTACAAGACAACATAACACGTTTTGAAACCGAGACATTTGATTGTTTTTTGTGAAATATATTCTGTCTTCGAATTTGTTGCGAGCAACAAGATTAAAAAAAGTTGTGACAGAGGCAACAAGACTAGAAAATATGTGTAAAGCTAGAAAACTAAACTGGTGGAATATCACACAACTAATCAGATCAAATTGCAACAGGTGAGTAACATGATTGGGCAATAAAAAAGATAATTCAAGAATGGATGGTTCAGTCAGAAATGAGGATGGGGTGAGTGACAAATGAGGGGAGCAGAGGAGAAAAATTTAAACACATACTGATGACTTAATTGGGACCTGGTGTGAATGATAATTAGAGACACGACAAATGGAGACCAGGGTGAGTTCATGAACAATGGGAAACCGGGAAAAAGCGGGAGATGACGGAGCTGTCGATCACCTCACCATCACAGATATGTTGTCTTTGTACTATTTTCAATTAAATAGAGTTAAATTATGTTGTTATTTGCATTTTACACTGCATCCCAACTTATTTGGAAATTGTTCTTTTCTGATACCGCATAGCATAATGGCCTAGACTGTTCGATGTGTCCTTGTAACCACTCCTCAAAAACGCCACATTAAATCTTGTTTGAGCGTTGCCAGAAATGACCATTTAGATTGTGAGGCCAAGTTACAGATGTTGCTGTGATCAGATGAGACCAAAACATTTCTTTTTTGCCTGAACATAAAAAAGATGTGAACATGATACAGCATCCTGTTTTGGTGGTTTGTTTTCAGTGGGGACTGGAGTTCTTCAATACTAGAAGGGAAAAATAGAATTGATACAACTGATTCAAGGGAAATTAGACAGTGCAAAATATTGACAGATTCTGGAGGAGAATCTGCAGCTCTGCCAGGAAGTGGAAAATGGGAAGATGGTTCACATTGGATCATGACAATGACCCAATGCCCACCGCCATTGCAACTATGCAGTGGCTGAAGGACAAGAAGATGAATGTACTGGAGTGGACTAGTCTACATCCATAGACTACATCCAAAGTATTTGCTTGGAGCAATAGAGACATTGTTTGTTTTAGGCATACCATTACCTTGCACAAATACATACTTCTTTTAAATAGTATGATAATTGTTTCTGAATAGGTGTTTGTATTGCTTACTCACAGGCCTTGAAGGAAAGCTAACTATGTTAATAAAGAATGTAAATAGTTCCCAGTTTTTAGTCATTTCCTCTCTTACCTGTTTTCATTCAAGGACATACAGTAGGAGACAAAAGAAGAAATACAATATATAATTACACTTAGAATTTATTTAGTCTTTTTGTTATTTTGATTTCAGGTTAATTGGTCATAGATAGGACACATCTCATTTCCATATGAGAATGTATTTTCATTTATATTATATTTTCGTAGTGGTAGGCTTCATACCTACATCTAAGGTAAGATAATGAACTATCAATATTGAATATTATCTGTACGTTGTCTTAATCAAAAACGTTTTATCCCTGAATTGCTAACAATAATGGTATGTTTTTCATCCTTAGCTTCAAGCCATATTCAAAGGTGAGTTGATTTTATTTAGCCATACAGAATATTAATAATAATTGCAAATAAATAAGACAACTCTTGAGTCATCCATTCCAAATATGAATTGTTTTCTAACAGGGCTGATATAATTTAGATTCATGGAATATGGCATCACTGATAATCTGCATCTATTATATTAAAACCGTATTCTCTATTTTGTTCGTTTTGGAGATATTGAGGATTTCGACCTGGATATCAACAGAATAAACATAGGTAATTCAAGCTGAATGTTAATATGTACTTACATATTATTTCAGACTTGACCTTTATTCCATTGTAAATAATACTTTATAATTTTTCAGCTTTAGACTTACATGAAGGTGATATAATTGAGGTAAGTACACACAATAAAAGGTAACTAATTTTGATTAACCTAATATTGGTTTCAGATTCGCAAGAACCTGTAATCATTTAACACAATATCTGGTGTATTCAAATAATGTAGTCTCCATATAGACGAAGGGTTTCCAGGAATGCAGTTTTAAACAAGAGTAACCTATGGGACCTTCCCGTTCCCTATGTGTTTTCGGAAAACCTTGGTGAGTAAAGCATTTAAACAGGGCACAGTTTAAAAGAACAAGTCCATCTAC
The DNA here is from genome assembly GCA_016801105.1 of Esox niger. Lineage (NCBI taxonomy): Eukaryota > Metazoa > Chordata > Actinopteri > Esociformes > Esocidae > Esox > Esox niger. The sequence continues at coordinate 7,944 of JACXGJ010015308.1, read as the reverse complement.
AGAGAGACATCCCTGAATAACTACAAAATAGACCACAATAACCACTGTTATTTTTGAAGTTTCAAATTTTTACAAATACAGCTTTTCTAAATAGCTCATTTATGTTACTAATTAGTTATTACTCTCACACTGGTAAATTACAGAAACCTAGTAATTCACTAATTCACAACATTTAACGTATTTAATGAATCATGAAACTATTTTTATAGACAATTAATGTGGGTGTTATTTAGGTGCATTGAATGGCCTCGTCTTAATTGTGGGATAATTATTTTGTCTAAGTTTGTTTTATGTAATTGTTGGACTGTTGGACTACCTCTCTTTGCATGCAACTCTCACACCCAGGCAGAGAAATCTCGATCTAGCATGAGTGCAATGTCATATGGTTAAATTGCTCTCCCCCATTAATGTGATTTGATAGAATTGGATGGAATTATGTGTATCTATGTGAAAAACAAATGTTGGGGAACCTCACAAGATTAGGGAACCTCAATCAATTGTGGTACATATCATATTCATGTTATGTGTAAAAGGTGATTTCCATTTTCACTGGCTTGTGCAGTAAGCCTAGAAGTCGCCTACTGCAATGGCATGTCAATGACTTTGCAAGATACTGTCACAAAAACATGAATGACGTATTTCCAAAATATTGATAGCCTAACGTTTTGACGAGGACACACAAAAAAGACGAAACTATTCCTTTGTAAATTATCTATAATTTAATTTAAAAATATTAATGCAACAATAATACATTTATATGATGAATACACTATTTATCAATGCTTTAAGGTGCATTATTTAAAGTGCAGCTGAAATTTAAAGTGTTTTTTTTATCTTTTGAATTGGATACCATGATATGGAACTTTAAGTGGTAAGCTAACTATCTGTTTCCCTCAGAACAGCGTAACTGCACAAAAGAAAATGCAAATAAAAAAAATTATGCAAATAAATGAAAGATAAAATAAGAACAATGCTCATGAAAACCTAAAATAGGGATGTTTAAATTGTGCATTACTAAATAGTAACAGACTGAGCATAAATAATGGATGGATACACTGGGATGGACATAATAGCATCAGTTGGACTTTAGGTGCAGAATATGGAACTTGAATCCTATAAACTGTGACTGACAAATCAGATGGCATATTTAGACTGAGCTTCGAGCCCAGTTTTTGAAAATGGTTTTGTGATGTTTACCTGTAATTTGCACCCTCTACCTAAAGCTCTAAACAAGGCTATGACACTAATTATTTCTTTAGCCACCTGTTACCTCAAATTTATATTTTTCTAAACGTGAGGCTATTTACCTTAGTGGAGATTTACATAGTTTTATTGCTGTTTCACACGATAGTGCATACTTGATTTTGATGATGTCAGTCCAAGTACCAATTGTTACAAAGTCTTAATAAAACATGAAGAAACCTTGAATTTCCAAATGTTTCAAAATGCTGTGTTCTATACAGAGTAATATCTCCAGAGAAAGATATTTGTACATAATATACATCTCAATAAAGGGTAAAGCAGTTTCGGATTACATGATTACCCCAATGTATAATATAAGCATTTTGAAACACCAAAAAATGGCACTGATTTCTGGTATGCTATATTCTCTAATGAGCAACATAATGAACTGGAACACCAAAATAAATTCATTTAAAATATGTCAACATACATTTTATGAAAGACTATAATCGTTTAAGTATAGATTTTGTTTTGGGCAGGTATTATCATAAGAGCAGCTACAGACCAATAACTCACAACAGTTTTGAAGTGAATCCAATTCAACTATAGAGGGATTCATTTACTCTGTATATGCATGTTTTATTCTGCATTATAACCAAAATGATCTGAAGCTGTCCGGTCCCAGGTTCCCACAGAGTGTGGTGCCAATGGATCAAACGCTTTAGGAGGTTTAGGAGGGTGAGGGTCAAATTGGATTGCCTTTCCTTCTTAGGTTCTAACTGTTCCTTGTTGATCAGCGTGTCAGTGAGCTCAATCGAGGTAAAAGTCGAAGGGTGCGTTCCTTCCATCCCTTAAGGATTCCAATCTAAACATCTTGGCTGGGCAAGATAATTGATTAGAATGAGAACAGCATCAGATGTCCACGTCTTGACATCAACTTTCTAACATGAGACAAGCAACACATGTAGGAATGTTACAGTACAATGAAAAGTGATTCAAATATCCTGGAAGAGATTTATTTGTAATGTGAGGCAATATAGAAAGTCAAGTTCTTATTACCCTATGCACCTTGACTTTAGACATTCTTTGGATGCAAAGGTATTTGGTGATCCCCTGAATTTTTTTGCACTTAAAAAGATTATGTGTAAAGCCATGCAGATGAATAAATGACCAGAAGGCTTTTGTTATCAATCCTCATAGTCTGATTACCACTCCCTGAAATTCTGTCCATCTCACTACATTAAAGTAGATGCGCATAATACTTAGATGGAACAGTAAATCTGAAAACTTTACGGTTATACAGTATTTACTATTTCAGTTTTTTTGTCTTCACTTGATGAAATAGTTACTTTTATTGATAGTTATTGTATCAATGTAATTCATGAATGAAAGAAAAAAGTATGTTGTTATGCCATGAAAGAAAAAGATACGTTCTTATGCCATGAAATTAAATAGCTTTTGCAGACTCGCTAGCAATTGCTTACTTCTTATGAGTATTCGAATAAGTTAGTAGATATTTGTAAAGCCTATTACTGGCTAATATGCTGTTAAAACGGTTAGTGGGAAACGCCACACAGTTCATAGACACTATTTGTGGCAGAGGTAAACTACGTAAGAAATGGCCAAATTGCTGTTTAAACGGCCAGTGGCAAAAGAGGATTTGTTCAGGGTAGAGACAAGATGCTATACTGACACTTGTTAAATGTACAGCTCTCTGATGTAGTGTTTAACGACACAGCCTTGCACGTGGGCGACCTTGGAATCTCGAGATGGCGATATTTCTTTTGGGGGCCTGCTGAACTAGGCTTGCCTGGTTTATTGTTATCATTTACTGAACATATGTTTTATCCAGAATCTTATCAGAGACATTGGTTGGGCATATGTAAAACTTGTCTTATTCTGAGTGAAGGCATACACGACATGTTCATGAATAATATTTGGATATGTGAAGGTTTTCCCCCCAAAGACTTTAATTTAATTTTCCCATGTGTTTTCTTCATGAACACAGCCTTGAATACGAAAGGGATTATTATGCGGGCATTTGAGCAGTTCAGGCTGAAATCATGCATTGATTTCAAGCCAAAAGACTCTGAGAATCATTTCATTTCAGTCCAGGACACCAGAGGGTAAGATGATTTTTTTTGCAGTACTTGAACATACTAAAACTAAGACTGTGTCCCTTTTTTTGAGGATATCTGACATGGTATTCCTTTTTTGTGTCTTCCGTCTTTCTTTTATTGTAGGTGTTCATCTCATGTAGGGAGATCTTTCAGCTATGGACAGCGTCTCTCAATTGGAAAATATTGTGATCATATTGGCATCGTGGAGCATGAGTTTCTTCATGCTCTGGGAATGTGGCATGAACAGTCCAGATATGACAGAGATAAATATGTGACCATCGTTTGGAATAACATAAGACCTGGTTTGTTCAAATTTCTTCAGCGATTTTAATTAGTTATTAGAATCAAATTATTCAAGTATTAGATATTAGAAGTTTTTTGTCATTCAATGTACACAAAACACTGTCCTCGGATTGTTGGACCCCATGGTGATTAACCTGCCTGGAAGCAAATTATGTTTGTTTTTTTTAACCTGACTTTAGTGCTATATTTAGCAGACACTGCTAGGAGATCCAGTCAAAAACTGGATCAATGTTGGTTTTTCCTGCAGGATTATGATCCAAAGTATTTTTCCAGATCCATAAAGACATGCCTAACTGACCACAGAATTTTGCAATGGCTATTCTAGTACCTTGACCGGAACCCTATTGCCAACATGTAGGATGAATTGAACAGAAGAGTCCACGAGCAAGGACCAAGGACTTTAAAGTATCTGGAGTGATTCTCCATGGATAATTGGTCTCAGATCCCTGCTATGTGTTCTCCTACCTCATTAAACATTATAGGAGAAGACTCAGTGCTGATAACCTGGCAAGAAAATGGCACACAAAGTATTAAATGCAGACCTGCCAATAATTGTAATATGTTATTGAGAAACATATTTAGAGTTCTTTTTGTCCTCAGTTGCGGGTTAGATGTCATGTTTTGAGGTTTAGATCAATCAAAGAAACTCTCACTTTCCAGAGCTTTTTTGCTAATCTTTCCCAAGGATTCCAATAATTGGACAGTCCATAATGTCTTCATGATATCAGTTGCATGTGCAATCTACATTATGTGCACTGTAAATTAGGGAAATCTTGCAGTGTAATAGTCTATTTTTCAAAACTTTAACTTTAGGTAATTTGAGAATGCAAATTAATGCAGTGTCCTGAACACACCCCATGTCTACAGGTCATGAGAAAAACTTTTTGAAAGTCTCACAGCATTTTTCAACCACCTTTGGTTTACCGTATGACTACAACTCAGTATTGCATTACAAAGAGACTTCCTTCAGCAACGGGGAGGGGCCTACCATCATCACAAAGCAAGCGAAGTACCAGAAGGTTATTGGACAACGCCTTGAAATGAGCCCACAGGATGCCTTGCTTCTGAACAAGCTTTACGGATGCCGTAAGTGGACCATGCTACGAAACCCAGCAGGCCTATGGTACCGAATGTCAGTTCAGTCAGTTTAACATCAAATACTTTTCTGTTCCTCTGATGTTTTACTCCTGTAGAAAAAACGATTTCCTTTATGGAACACTGCAATTTCAACATGCAGAGATTGTGTGGAATGAGTCACTGCTCGAACGGTTTGATAGGTGGCTGGAAAAGGATGAAGACTGTCTCCGGAGGCCCCTATTCTGACTTTACCAACCTGGGGAGGACAGGTGGTTAGATTTCAGGCTGTACTACTCCTAACAGTATAATAAAGATATATTAAAATTGTCGTGCAGTTGTTAAAAATTTCAAATCCATTTCACCTAGGAACTGGTTTCTTCATGCACGCCAGTACAGCATCAGGAAAGGAGGGAGACACAGCCAGGCTGGATAGTAGGAAAATGACTCCCAGCAGGAAATGCAATGTCCAGTGTCTGCAATTCTACTACTACCACAGTGGGCACAAAACAGACCAGCTCAATATCTGGATCAGAGAATATCGTGATGAGAGGGACGTTAAAGGAATTCTTCGCCTCATGGGACAGATCACGGGTTAGGATGATAAGGAGCATTGACCACTGTCTATAAGAGTGGTTGCAATTCATTTTTTAATCTGTAGTGTTTCTGTCAAAAGGTGCTCCAGAGTCTCATTGGATGCCCTACCACGTGCCTCTGAATGCCACCAAAACTTTCCAGGTGGAATTTGAGGTGCGGAAAGGAGCAGGACAGTCTACAGGGGGGTTTTCCATCGATGATATCAACCTGTCAGAGACAGAATGCCCCCATCACACCTGGCAAATTAGAGACATGGAGAATCTTTTAACCACCAGTCAATATAACACTGTTTTGTACAGCCCAAGATACTACTCCCCAAAGGGCTATGCTTACCAGATTGTGATTTATCTTCGTGAGACCATGTTTGGATTGTATGTGCGCTTAGTCTCAGGAAAGTTTGATGACAAACTTCAGTGGCCTTGCCCCTATCACCAACTGACAATTCAACTGCTGGACCAGAACCCCCACATTCAGGAACGCATGTCCAAGCAAATAAGCATTACCACTGAGCCCCTAGAGCTGGATGGTGAGAGAAATTCAAACTCTGAATACAATTATGTCTGAAAAAATAATTTATTCATAGAGCTTATGCTTAAAATGCATACGTTTTATTAAATTTACAAAGACAATATTCAGAGACGGGCATACAAATTATTGGTGACATTATAAATCCTAAGACTCGAAACTCTTTGTGAATGCAAATTCTTTAGTGTTAAGAGTCAGTCAGCCCCAAACTTCTGGTAAGTGTATAATGTTACAGTATTCCTCCAATTTGCAGCTGATACCTGGAAGAATCCTCGCAATTTCGGAACACTCGAAAACAGGGGTGAAGAGTCATTCTATGGAAACAATGCAATTGGCTACTCCAAGTTTATAACCTTGACCCATTTGAAGCATAGAGAATTTCTCAAGGGAGGCAACGCTTTCTTCCTGATCACAATGCAAGGTGAGTAATTCATGAAAATATATTTAACAAGTACAGCTCGGAGCAGCAATAAACTATGTTCACAACATGAAAAAGCTGTCCTCCAGCAGGACCTATCCTTCTTTATGTGGATTCTATGGAAGCATTAGCATGTTCCTCTTTACCAGCAAGTTAATTTAATCATGACTCTGTTTGTGTTAATATATTGAATTTGCATATTTATTCTGAAGTAAATTAAAATTAATGGTATATGTTTGGATTTCTGAAATATTTTCAACATTAATGTGTGGGTTTATCTTTATATTTTGGGACTTGATTTGGTTAAAGTCATGTAGAGATAAAAACTATTTATCTACATACCAAATATTGTTTGAATATAACTTGGTTCTTTTAATGAGAACCTCAGCTTAATCCTTAATAATAAGTATTAAGCTGAGAATGGAATTTGAAGTAATTACACTGAACAAAATTATAAATGCAAAACTTTTGTTTTTATCATTAGCTGAACTCAAAGATCTAAGACTTTCTCTATGTACACAAAAGGCCTATTTCTCTCAAATTATGTTCATAAATCTGTCTAAATCTATGTTAGTGAGCACATCTTTTAATGATCTTGTGGATCCTTTCAAGTATGCCCATTCTGTAGTTAGATGTTAAATTTCCATAAAATGCAGGTATGTACATGTATTCGTACAGACTGTCAATTTTCAACACAATTGACAGTTGGGTTATTTGTTTTGCATTGCCCAAAATAAAAAGGGTGGTTCACATGTCATAGGATTTTAATACATTGTCATGATGCTGTTTTTTCAATAACAATGTCAAGAAAAAGGTCCTCTGGGCTTTTAAAAAACAATTATCTAAAAGGAATTCCTCATTGTTAAAATGAATGCTGTGCATTGCAGTGCCCAGGGTTTTTGCAGAGGGTGTGATAAAAGACTCTTGAGTAGGTGGTAGGGATATCAGACAGGGTTTCTTTCTAATTGTTGCGCTCAATCAACTCGCTGGGCTTGGTGAAGTGCATGTAAGAACAACTGTAGTCTTCGGCCGAAGAGTGTGCTACTCTCTAAATGTGTAGATTTTTTCATAAACTAGTTCACTGTGAACCTCTAACTACTAAACTCAAAATCTGCTGCTCATTGTCTCCAGATATCTCCAGTCTGCGTTTCACTAACACCTTGCCGTGTCCCACATGGTCATCAGCAAACCTCACTTCAAATCCAAAGAACCATAATACAGGACCATGTGCCACAGAGTAAGAATCATCGGATCAAGGACTGACATTGCATTGTATTTATTCAATTTAAATGTGCTATGGTAAATTTAGCACCTTCAAAATCCATTTCACTTCTCGATTTTTCACTTCCACTCATAAACTGAGTCAGATTTTGTCTCATGCTAATTCATATTAGATTTTAATTATACAGATGGACAGTCTGAATATGGCAAACAATGACTACCTGTTGCAATTATCTGTTACATTCAAATATAACCAAACTACAGCACTCATCTTCACTAGCATCATCCTTGTGATACAGAATGATAAAAATTGTTTTGTAATTCAACTGATCTTGTGCCCTTTCTATCATTCTGTGACCCTTTTATTGCTGTTCTGTTACTTTATTATTAATGAAATTATTCTGTCCATAGACATTGTTTATATATATGTGTGTGTGTGTGTGTGTGTGTGTGTGTGTGTGTGTGTGTGTGTGTGTGTGTGTGTGTGTGTGTGTGTGTGTGTGT
>JACXGJ010015307.1:0-13692 GCA_016801105.1 Esox niger | reverse complement strand
ATGACAACCTGGAGAAAGATGAGGCCTGAGATCAATACGCCCATCGTTAATAAAATGTTAACCGATTCACTGCAGGATTCATGCGTAAGATCCTTGGCTGTCATGGAAATCATGTCTGCTCAATTTGGGAAGGGCAGAAAAGAACTAGGTGTGTGTGTGTGTGTGTGTGTGTGTGTGTGTGTGTGTGTGTGTGTGTGTGTGTGTGTGCGCGTGTGTGCGCGCGCGTGTATGTGTGTGTGTGCGCGCGTGCATTGTGCCTCCCACATACATGAACCGAGCTGATGGTTATTCAACTTCCATGTGTTGTTTTATTGATGAGAGAGCACCAGGTCGTTTAGCCCTAATCTATCCAGGCCTGTCACTTCTCTTTGCCTTCAACCCAGATGTATTGGAATTTACATTCACCTTTCCATATTTATCTATCAATTCCTTCTCTGCAAATATTCCGTAGTTGACAATTAAACAAACCTGAATGTACAGCCAATGTAAAGAAATGTCTGTCCTTTTAGAGCCATTTGTCAAACCGTTGGGGTTATAGATGGCGCTTTCAGGGGCCACATTTTAGATTAACTGTTTACGGATCTTTTCCTTGAACTTATTTCAAAGGGTTTTATTTCCCATTTTATTGACAATAGTCTAGTCTTTCTATTTTCTTTCTTTTTTTGCTCTTCTCCAAAACATGATTACCATAAATGAAGTAATGCTTGAAGTGCAATGTAAGTGTGTACAGTGCTGGAACCAGAGGTGCTGATTAATTGTGTATGAGATCATGGATGATTACAGAGATGAGTTTTGTCTGCTCTGTGCTGTTCTGTTCCCTCCACACCACAACAATCCCCTCTGCTAATCCTCCCATCCACTTTGAGAAGTCTCAAGTAATGCAGATTGCAGCTTCTCGCGATCCATTCCAATTTACAGTACAGAATTTTTCTCCGCAGCCGTCGCTACCGTGTCATGGTGATCTTTATGATTTTGAAAAATAGACTTTCCCTCCAATCCTTGTAATTCTTATCATAAAGCTATCAAACTGTGGGCGAATGTGGGATCCATCTGGCTGGTCGCGGGAACTCGGGGCTTGTGGATATCAATTGGGAGTTTTGGATTACGGCGGGGGGGGGGGGGGGGGGGGGAGAACCTGCTTCGGGGGAAGATACTCTATACTACCTGGTCCGGTCTAGTCCATTAAATGGCCTGATTTCTGAGCCGCAAAATTTGTTTTATTTTCCATTAAACTGACAGCCAAGTGCATGAATAATAAAGAGTGTTATGAATCATGAACATGACATGTAGTGGATCCCCAGCATCTCCCCCAGTACCCATTCCCTCCCCAGGCCTGCAGTTTAACTTGAGTCCAACTGTCGGACACAGGCCTACCGAGCAGTCAAAGCAATTAAGTGTTCCTGCGAGGTGCTATGTGCTAACCGGGGTTTGATGCTAATTGGGGAAGGCAGAACCCGGTCTGTGAGTGAGCAGGCCTCTTTGAAGGTGTGTGTGTGCGTGTGTGTGTGTGTGTGTGTGCGTGCGCGTGCGCACACGACGTGAGGCCACATCTTGTCTCGCTTCCCCCTCTTTCATCAACCACAATCTCAGATGTTCCCTTCATGAGCGACCGGCACGCATAGCAGCACGCCTGGAAGAGGTGGGGGGTTGCAGCGTTGGCGTTGCTCTGGCGTCGCGGCGGCCCGCCTGGGCACGGGCGGCGGTGGCGGCGCTGTCGGACCGGCACCTCTGTGATCTTTATGTAACCCGGTTAACTTGGAGAACATTTGACGCCAGACTGTTGTGTGCGTGGGTGGGTGTGCGTGCGTGGGTTGTCGTCGCCCAGCCTTTAGTTACAGTACCAGGGGAGCCAGGGAAGTCTATCTCCCATTTGAGGCGCAGGTGTTCAGTATTACCTGGCGTCCCTCCGGAGACCTGTCAGCACCGGATCAGTCGGGGGAACCTGCGAGCTTCCCTCATTAGAATATTTATTTACCAAGCAGATGTTCTTATCCGGGGCAATTACCTTTGGCTTACATTTCCCTGTTGCCCACTGATATAGATGAATGTATATACAAAAGACGGGCTTGGCTCATGCAGTGCACTCCTGGGCACCAACCGGCCCGGTCTCCCCCTCCCAGAAGCATCGTCTCCAAACAGTCTGGCCTCCTCACCCCCAAACATCCGCCTTCCCCACCTGACAGGCGGAAGAACGGAGAGACGGGGGGCTAGTCTGTGTGTCGTTCTTTCCACTCTGCTGTTCCTTTGCATTAGTAGGACGGGGCGAGTTGGGGGAGAAATGAGAGAAACCATGCATGTTTCTGTCCTCCCCTGAATGCCATGAATTATTGAGCAGGGCAGGGCCCTGGCTGCGGAGCACACTGCCCGGTAATGGGGAGAGCAGAGTGGATATATGGCTGGCTTGGCTTGTATGTAACACCGCTTTACTGTCGACTTCCCCACCACACAACCGACTCACTCACAGTGGTCGTGCCAGTTCTCGCTGCTGAAGCCACTAAATCTTTCAGTGTGTTTTACCTGTACCTGCGCTCAGTTTTGTATGTTTGAATTGACGTAGGTCTCAATGGGTAGAGAATGCCTGACGTGTCAGCGGTGAGGCGGCGTTACTGAGCCAATCGGTGATGGTATTTGTTATAGAGATATGTTTTGATCAGGGAACAGTCTATTCCTATGTTTGTGAATGAATCGATAATGTGAGTCATTTAAAGTTAGTGTCAGAATCCTACCAAAAATGTGAATTCAGAATCTAAAAGTGAAACGATCTATTTTGAATGACTCAAGAAACCAAGAGTCACGACCAGGCATAATATGGAGGTTTCAATTGAAAAAAGAAATCCAGAGATTTTTCGATGCAGTGTGTGCATCCACATTCCACCTGAACAAAATAAACCTGGAGTCCTTCATCCGTCCGAACAGAGCGGAGGCTGTTTGGATCTGTGGAGGATTGCATGTGGAAGCCTTACCGATCAGCCATTCAGGGCAGGAGTCTGGGCAGCAAGTCCAGGCCGCCGGTTTCATATTGCAAGATGAAGTGCCTGCGATCGTTTGTTAATGTATTAATTGATCTGTGTCCTCAGACAGACGAATCGCTAGTAGTGTCACGTAGACTCTTTAGTAGTCCCCGAGACGCTTTCATTAGCTGGCGCTAGACGCCACCGCCGCCCCACCCCCCACCCCAGGCCGCTGTCGCCACACACTTACCTGACGGCCCTAATGACTCTGGAGGCTTCTGTCACTCCGGCCGGGGTAGTCGTCCAACGCAGCGGCCCCAGAGAAGAACTCGGGGCTCACATCATCAAACGAGAGGCATGTCCTTTTAAGGTGAATGTTTTAGTAGTACTTCACTCTAAAGGAACTCGTAGAAACGTGATGTATATAAATCATTGGGAAGTTACTCGTAACTGGGGATAATGGCGGTTAATAACTATTCATTGACGTTCATGGCAGCGCTTTACTACTGATGTCTCCCCCCAACTTGGGCTAGTGTCATGGTACAGTATGCCGTTAACGCGATCCACTGTGTGCTATAAAGCATCTACATTCACAAGTATTATTTTTTTTGGTGGGGGGGGTACTGATTTCACTATTAAAACAATATAGCACTGTTAATGCTACCTTTGAAAAACTTTGGTCCTCCAAAACTTTGTGGAATCATTGTAATTGTGCATTCCCTCAGAGCATTTTAAAGAGTGCTGAAGGCCTCAAGAGCAGCCTTTGGACTTAGTAAAAGGAAGAGGAGATGGGTAAATTGCAGGGATCCCAAATCTGAACCCATACCTTTAGTGTGTGTGTGATCATTAGCCATCAGTAGCTTTAACAATAATTCTCTGCGCTTTTGCACTCTTCCCCCCCCGGGCCTAATGGGTCCAGAGCCCAGCTAATTGTAATTAGACTCCGACAGCGGGTTTTACTCGCAGGATTTTCACACCGCAGTCCTCTTTGATATTAGCTGCACAGCTGATAAGGAGATTAGATACTAGAGAAGGAAGAGGATGAAGATGTGGATGGAGAGAAAGCAGGAGGGGGGGCTTTCCTTAAACTACAGAAAGACACCTACACAGGGGAAATCACTGGCGAGTTTAGCTGAGGAAAATAGATCCGGACGCAGTAAAAGCCTTGCGCTCGCTTATTGCACCTGCTATCATTAGCGCTTTTGTACACATGGTCAACCTCCCAGGGAAAACTCATTATCCAGCTGTGCCGTTATTTTTCCGCTGTTTTCTCCTAGTGGAGTGTGACTTCAGGGCTATAGCCAGTGCACCGTTTAATGCCTTCCAACACAATAAAGGACTCTAGCCTTAATGATGTGGGATTGGATGGCCATGCCTCAGGTTGTCCAGGGGCTTGTGAGGCGTTACCGGGACGGCCATTTTGTCTCGGCACTGTGGAGGCTACACATCAATTCGGTCATTCCAGAGAAAGGAAAAATAAAATCTGTTTTAGTGATTAACGGACAGATTGTTCGATAGTTGTTTTTTTTCTCCTCTCAAGGCCGTGCGAGAGAGTGAGTGAAAGGGATGGGGAGAGAGAGAGAGAGAGAGAGAGAGAGAGAGAGAGAGAGAGGAGGGAGAAACTATAGCTTCTACTGCCTGACGTTAGACGTTAGCATAGTAATGTTGTATCTGGTACAATGATGTACATTCTATTCCCTCCCGTGAGTCAGTGTCTTTCACTGAAATGAGGGACTTGCATGCTGGGGAATGTGTTAAATCGTACCTTGCAGAGCATTCCGCAGAATAATACACAACCCTCATTTCACCTGCAGCATCGGCTAACCCCCCACTGTGCTCAAGGACTAGGAGAATGAAATATTAACGGAGGCTTATGGCACCAACTTAGAGAGAAAAAGATGATCCACCGAGAAACTGGAACAAAAGTTCAACCATTCTGCCCCCTTTTATGATGTCTTACACAATATACTTAAGGCTGATCAATAAGATAAGACATCATGGATGATTGAACACTGATTGGAAGGATAACTCATAAGCTTTGGGCTCATACTGTGTGTCAGCTCAACTTTAGAGTGAGACAGGATCTATTCCCAGGCAATTTAGAGGATTCAGTCATTTACAAGGAGACACAGCCAGAGTCTAAACCCTTTAGCGCAATCTGTCTAAGAATCTGTCTGTCAGGAAATGACTCATTCCCTGCACATACAGACAAACAGGTACACTATAAAGTCATTTTTTGAAATCCCTTTGTGTTTGTCCAGAATATATATTTTATCCACACAATTACTTTGCTCTGTGACCAAAGCTTAATAAATGTCTCCGGGTTCGCCCTGTCGCGCCGTGGCTAATTCCTTCCCTCCACCCGGGTCATTCTTCTTGGTGTCACCTGGGTCGGACCGGAAGGCCCTAGCAACGCTAACAAATCGGTGCCAGTGATATAACCCGAATTGCCGGTTCCCACACAGAAACACGACTGAGAGGACAGGCCAGGGAGAAACATGTCCGCTGGCTGCCTGGTCCAAATGATAATGAATCCGCTTCGCTTCTCCTCGTCCTGGCCGCACTGTGTTTGTACTTAGGATCATGTTCCCGCTCTATGCGATGCAATTATTCAATTAGAATGATCAAGTTATCTTCTCTTGCAATGATAATAAAATAATACGCAGTGCGACCCAGGATAGCCGTTGGCTTGGGTCGTATCTTGGCCCTGTGATGTCCTGCTTACTCTACATTTTAGTTAACATCCAGTAAAATCAGCTACCGCGTGGACCCTCTTTATATTCATGTTATTTTATGGTAGCACGCACACACACACACACACACACACACACACACACACACACACACCCCATTAAAAGCTTGTTATATACTCTTCTCAGTCAATCCAGGGGAGTGTAAAACCCTCTGCCACATGCAAAGGGTTAAGAAACACCGTGGCACCCAAGCAGTAAAATGAATGGCATCAGAGTGACATTAGTGTTATAGGTTATTGACCGATTTCAGGGAATTTATGACCCTAATCGAGAGGCGGTGTCAATGGGAATGAAGGAGATAAGAGGGGCTCCGACGGCGTGACCCCGCCAGTGGACACTACAATTTCAGCAATCCCAGTAAATTGTCGTTGGAACTTTATACGTCTCAGTGGAGGGCTCTTTACTCTCTCAGCCAGTCACCTCCGGCCGTGCCCCGGGTCCTCCCCCTCTGCCCCTCCTCCCCCTCTGCCCCTCCCCCAACCCTTTCAGGTCAGATATATACAGGGCCTGCATGATGAGGACAGCTACTTTATTTCACACCGTGACAGCCTTGGCCTCTGTAGGAGCGTGTGTGTGCGCGTGTGCCTGTGCGTGCGCATGTGTTTGCGCGTGTATATGTGTCTGTGTGTGCGTGTACATATTTGTGTTTGGGCGGATGTCAACATTTGCTGTGAAGACACACAAATTCACGAACGTTAAAATGGCGCACTGTGCAATATTTTGCGTGCCCTTGCCTTCAGTAGTCCTGTAAGCGAATGGATTATTGAAATGACGCTGTTTTGCGTCCGTTCTGCCCACCAAGTGACCCAGAAGCCCACTCCGGTGGAGTGTGTCATTTCGGCTGCCCAACCTGCCTAAATGTGTGCCGGGCAAAGCCTCTGTTAAGGTGGACTAGAAAGAGAAATATTCAGGGGTGTCGAGGTGGCTCTCTTCTATTCTGGAGAGGAGCCTGTAACAATAAATAATTCTCATTGAAATGCTATATAATGTGATGCTGTTGACACAGCTATTTTTTGTTGCCCCAAAATATATGTGTATACATGTTTCAGCATAATGTGACAGCAGGCGCACAGTTAGTCAACTTTCATTGCGCGGTTCAACTGACAATCCTACAAAATCACCTTAACGCTTTGTAAGATCTATGGTTGATCTATATATTCTTTTTTTTTGTTGCTTTGTACTATGCCGTTAGATCACCACAGGCTCTTTCTGAATAAAAAAGTGCAAGTCAGTGTTCTTTTCAAATGACTTCACTCTGTTGGTTTAATATTTTACGACATACTATATGCCCGATACGACTCAACTTAGTCTGACAATAACTGACTAAACATTTCCAGAAGTGCAGTATGTACTGTCGCACAGGGGCTTGCAACAGATTGATGTTGAACAACTAGTAGTTACCAATATCTCACGGCTCAATCATACTTTTGAGTCAACAAGTCAAACCTAACATGACACCTAGCAATCTGTTTTTAAGTCCTTAAGTATATTCTCCTCCGGTATGTCCTTTAAGCATCGGCATGGAGTCTTGAAGAGCAAATGTCATTTATCAATAATAAGTAATTGTAATTACCACAGTTAAGAGAACAACATTTTGGGGATATATAAAACAGAACTGAGTAAGAAACCGCTTCCGTAGGGCTACCTTGGAGCAATTATTTTGACAGAAACGCTGTGCAGTCCACACTAACCTGGGTACAGGTAGCATAGTGCTAAGAGCATCTGACCAGGAAATGAAAAGTTGCTAGATTGAATCCCTGAGTAGTAGATGTTCTTGAACCGTACAGTTTAGTGTAATTACTCCAGGGTGGCTCTAAATGATGGCTGATCCCTAGGCTGTGACACCCCACCACCCCAAAGGATTTCTCAGGGACAGGGGGATATGCAAAAATCACATTTGAATGCAGACACATGTATATAAAAAAACCTGTCTACTTGTGTTAAATAGGATAAATCTAAACACACACACCTGTTTATATATCCTAGGGGATGGAAGAGATATTTAAAAGGTTGATAAAAAATAATGAAGTGGCTTTAGGTGTTTCCTTTTTGAATAGAGGCTCTCGTGCTACGATGGATTGGAGTCCCAGATGTAGCGTACGTCTCATTGGTTGTATTAAGTCAAGCTCGTTCTCGCTCTCATCCTGTCCCAATTCTAAATGACTGTGTTTGGGTACACAATGCACTAAATTGGAATGAAACTCCTTTAGTTTACAATGGTTCTGATGTCACATGGTGCTACAGTGTTCGGCAGCAGCAGAATATATTGAGAAAACAAGAGGTATTGAGACAGCTTGAAATCAAAATGACTTATAACTGCTGGTTTACTATTGAATATAATGCCAGTCTCTCAGGGGAGCAATTTTTTTATATCCAATTATATTCATACCGATATCATGTAGCGCTTATTCTGTACCTCAGAGGACCATTTGGGCTATGTTTTAAATTATGCATCTGTTTTTTTATCACTATGATGTGGAAACACTGTAAATGCTGGATGTTTACAGTAAACAAATCTGAGACACCTCCTACAATATAATCACATATTCTTTCTTCAATGAGTTACAACGTCATGGCGCCATAAACCCTGTGGGCTGTTTGTTGAAAATGTCAACCCCAGACTTTGAGGATTTTAGGACATGGCCTTTATCGTGTTGTTGGATAAACAAAAAGCGAAGCTGTTCACCTTAATTAAACTTTTATACAGTATGGTTACGGTGGGCTACGTTTAAATAATTGAAAGGAATTTCTCTTGCACTGCAAAGCATAATTTCACAATCATTTTAACTGTTGACGTTGCGTAAAATAACTCGGGTGCCCAGGCCTCCGTTCGAGTACTTCCCCCCCCACTTGTACATTTGGCGAGACTTCAAATCTAATAGTGTTGCTTTTTTTTGGTTGCTGATATAGTTAGGATGCTGTGTGTCGTTGAGGGGGACTGCGAGGTGCCTTTGTCCTTCAGTGTAGAGGATGAGAGAACAGAAGAGGAAAGTGATTGTACTGATTGATGTGGTGCTAACACGTCGGCCGGTTCTCTTGTTCTCTTTCTCGTGCTGTGATGAACACAAACCGCCGGGCAACCCTCTTCTAATCCAGCACTATTGACAGTGGCGCTTCGGAATTGTGACACTGAGTGCGGGAGTATGTTTTTAATTAAATCCAAAATTCAATAACCATATCAGGACACGTCATTTACGGTTTGCGTGGTATCGACCGGCGTGTCCGTTATGCATATGCACTGCTTTCTTGTGTGCGAATTTGTCAGGTGGCTATCGATGATTTTCATATTTTTGTGCCATACAATTGATACCCTTTTGCCTAAACCTGGTGTGATAATGTTAGTAAAATGCGGTCAGCTTGGTGTTAAGACTCCTAGCAACAGGACTGTTTTGTTTGGTAAAGATTAACGGTGGTGTGTCTCTGCGTGCTGAAAGTGGTTATCATGAAGTCAGTGTAAGATGGACACCGCAGTCAGGCAGGACAGCGTTGCAGATGGACTTACACAGCGGTAGGCTAATTGCGTACACCTCTGTGTCCCTCATTTCTTCTAAAACGTCGGCTAATGGAATTAAAAACATGTTGCCAGGGGTCTTTGCAATTTGGAAAATAAGTCCATTAAGTTCATTAATTTAATAATGGGCAATAATAATGAGTTGAAATTATTGCTCAATTAGGAAGGAGCGTATGGTTGGCTGTTTCACATTCATTTGAAATCACCTCAGTGTGCAATAGTTTAATGAGATTATAATGGAATTGATATCACATAGGTAGTGAATTAAAGCGTTACCGGAGAACCCATTAGGAGTCAAATTGTATTCCTGAAACACTTGTCACAGCTCAAATTGGTTTCTATTTTTGTTATTGTCATTAGTAACACTGGTATTAGTATCAGTAGCTGGATTAGTATTATCAACTGCAGACGGTTTTCAGGAGGTTTTAATAATATCCATATTTCTGTGGGTTATGTATGCATGTATCTACGTTATGTGTATTTATATATTTATATGTGTATGTATATATATGTGTGTGTATGTGTGTGTATATGTGTATATATATATATATATATATATATATATATATATATATATATATATATATATATATATATATATATATATATATATATGTGTGTGTGTGTTACAGTTTTTATACGAGAGAGAGAAAGATACATCGATATGTTGATAGATATAAATGAAGCAGTAATAGTTGTGTTCCAGTGTTTGTTTTTATTTGGAATAGTACTGTATAGGTGGTGTCTCCCATTGATTTAAACACCAGCGACCTATTCAGGTTTCAGAATCTGTAATTCTTGACCAGGAAACCTGCTGAGGAACTCAGTTAAAATTACACAGACAGCACATTCACACTCATCTGAAAAGGTCAGTATAAATTACAGTGCTTGTTTCACTGAAAAAAGTCAGGTAATGTGATCCTCAGTGAGTAGTTAATAATGCTCCAGTGCCTTTCCATTGGCTTCTGCTGAAGCTTTGACTTTTGCACAAACGCTTTATGTAAATGTACAGTACATTTAAAGGTGCCGTTTGTAACATCTCATAGATAACATAGATATTGAAATTTGAAAGGCCTGAAATAGGTTCCTTGAAACGGTCGCTGAAACTGAGGGAACCGCATTCCATAATTTGTATGTTATTGTGCTTTTTTTGTATTAAAACCAGAGAAAATGATTTATTCTCAAGTCATTGATAAACTATTCTTATTTGCCATTTACTGTAGAAGAGCTGCAGTTTGTGTGCTTATCTGGAAAAATGGTTGCTATCATGCACAAAGCATCTCTTCTGTTGAATGCCATTACCTAAGAGCTGTTTCTCATGGTGATTCATGACACAGCGACTCAGTCCTCAAATGAGGTTTTGGGACCGGGCAGAGGAGGGATGACGGTGGGACCCCCCCCCCCAAAAAGAAAAGAAATAAAAAGGAAAGGGATTAATCAGTAAGATATTGTTGCCTGCTGTACTGTAGACGAACGTGTGTGTTTGTGTATGTGTGTGTGTGTACAACAGCACGTGATCCCGCATGTTTATGTCTCTGTGTGTGTGTGTGTGTGTGTGTGTCCGTGTATGTGAGTGTGTGGGGTGAGTGTGCTTAATTAATATTTAAGCCACCTTCAGCATCCAAGGAAAGCCCAGCAAAGGGGATTGTGTTCTCATGGATCCTTTAATCCTCTGTATTAGCAGTTTAATAACAACAAGCCATGTGTAGATTAACCAGATCAAGCTCCCAGAACGTGCTTGTGTACAATCTACTTAAATGCTTTGATTCCTGATGGTGTAAAACGCCACTCTCTCCGCTCTCCTTCATCTCTTAATGTATGGCTTCATGTTGACATGTGTGCTAATGCTTCCCCCGGACAATATGTCAGACTGTGTATGTGCGCGCGCGCCCGTGTGTGTGTCCGGGCGTCCGTGCACACTAGCGTTCGGATGCTCGTATCTTTGTTTGGCCGTCGTTGCGGTGTGAGTGGATGCGTCCCTACGACAACCGCTAGTGAAGAGAAGCTAGAGTGAACCCTCTGATCCAGATGTATCGGATTGTCTTTATCGGTGGCTCAGTTGCATATCAGCTGATAGTGATGACAGAAGGCCCCGCTTCTACCCGCAGATCAGCGTGTCACAGACACAACCCTGGTCCTTCACTGATAGTGTCACTTCCCCATTCCTCTCCCACTTTGTGAATATTATAGATTGATTACCGTCTTGTTATCACGGCGGTTCAGGTGAGATCGACATGTGCTGCTAGGATAAAGAGTGCAGGAGTGTGCTTTTACACAGGCATTTTGCCAATATGGGGCCATGTGTCAGTGTGTAACCGTACAGGACCAGCAAGAAAGATGGACGAGGATTAATCAGCACCGTTCGGAATCTGCTTACTGTAAATATGTTAACAAAATCGGTCGTCACAGCAAAAATGCAGCGGTTCATCGTTAATGGAATATGGATCAGATCTTTTCAAGTAGGCTCATTTTGCAGTCCACGTATTCGTACCAAACAGTGATGGTATTCGTTAATTGACGCTATGTGCTTTTTGAAAACCGAGAGCAAAGAGAAATCCAGTGTTCCCAAAACATTTTGGATTGTTGACTTTGGATCTGGTTAGGTAAATGTGATCTTTTTTAGAATTAACCTTCATTCTGTTCAAGGCAGATTGGTGTTGTACCGATTCCGTCGGTTTTTAAAGGGGAGATCGGTTTGCTGTGTGCCCCTGGTGTACCACTGGCCACTCTTGAGTGGAGTTGCTGGGTGGGTTCCTTTATGATGCACACACTAGCCACACATTCTAAATAATTCACACTCTACTTGAGGATTCTCCAACGGACTCAATGCCGCCATTAGACTGTCTCCAGCTGCCAGTTCCTCTTTTCTTTTTTGACTTTTTCATTCTCAAGCACAAACACCAACATTCGGAGGAAGCAAACAAAAAGGGAAAAGCGTTGAGAAACGACTAATGTCTCTCTGGTCGATGAGAGTTCATTGGCAATTTGCGGTATTAAAGGGAGTTTACATACAAAACCCTCCAACATTAGGGGACTTTTCACAGTTCAGCAATGTTTTCAGTTCTTCCCCCTTTTTTTGTCGAAAAATCCGAGATGCCTCTTTGACAGTGTCTCCCTCATGCAGAATGCATGAGCGCAGTGCGGATCGATACGACCCCTTTAATCTCGCTACATAGACAGCTTCTGCACTCACGCTGTGAACCGGCACCTGCCGCAGGCTGCCACTGCTGCAATCCAGATCAGAGGAGGGAGAGAGTGATAAGCCCAGGTGACAAGGGTCGCCGCACGGGGTCTCCGCACCAAGGTGAGGCAGGTTGCCCGGACGACCGGGGGTCTTGCCCAGAGGTAGACGCCCCTTTTCTTATAGTTCTGCGTAGAACTCACTGATCGTGTCGTGCCTATAGGCACCACACCTGTCCACGGGAGCCAATCGATTAGTTCAGCGATTAAGTAAGTTCGGCTGACTTGGTCGTCCATATAGATTTAATCTAAAACGTGAGGCGTTTGTCGCCAAAACACGGTCTAGTCTAGTCCTTGACCGTATCCGACCACACAAACAACCTTCTTGCCATGGAAACGCAGACAGTCTGGATTTTTGTGTCATTGACTTAAACAGGTGAGGTTTAGAGATGTTTTTTTTTGTTGCTATTTAGTTATTTATTGAAACATCATGTTCTGCAGGGCTAACGTGCCGTCTAGTGCTTTGATTTTCAGTGTATACGAATGGACCCCATGCAAAATGTAGAAGTTTATTGGTAAGTGTTTCCAGAGATGAAAAGGGAAAAAAATAAACATGAATGCTGTATACCATATCAGACAGAATGTTATTATTTTTATTTTTTTATTTTTTTATTATTATTCCTTGTTTATTAATAATCCAAATCCCCCAACATATTGAATCAAACATAACATGGTGAGAAATTCTGCTTTTCGAAAGTATTTTGAACTATTACGTTTCAGCCGTGAGATTATGAAATGGACGTGCTTTGGAAACACGTTAGTATGAATATGCTTTTCTCAAATAACTGCTACTGTCATAAAGGGAACCAAATTCCTATGGCTGAGAATACTAGCAGATAAAGCAGCCAGTGGGCCTTTAAAGGGAGTCTGTGTGTGTGTGTGTGTGTGTGTGTGTGTGTGTGTGTGTGTGTGTGTGTGTGTGTGTGTTGCCGGGCGGATCACGGGAATGATCAGTTAGAAGGATAAATCAGAGAAGGCCACCTCCACATAATTGATGTGTGGTGCTGGAGAGATAGTATGGAGCACCCAGAGAGTCTGCCGCTCCGTGGACTCCGGTTCTGTTTCTCCTCTCCTTCGGTGCCCACCCCCCCTTTGTCCCCCCCCCCCTTCATTTCCCTCCTCCACGCAATGCGGC
Source organism: Esox niger (assembly GCA_016801105.1). NCBI lineage: Eukaryota > Metazoa > Chordata > Actinopteri > Esociformes > Esocidae > Esox > Esox niger. The sequence goes on along the minus strand of JACXGJ010015307.1, from coordinate 102 downwards.
TTTTGTTCACTCATTCCTTTAACCATTCATTTTGCTCTGAGGTGTCACGGCAGAAAAATTAAAGGAGCGGTAATAGGGTTATGTCAGGCAGACGGAGGTGGT
>JACXGJ010015306.1:0-13693 GCA_016801105.1 Esox niger | reverse complement strand
TAGGAGCGCGCTGTGTGTAGTAACATGCTGTGTGTGCGTGTGTAGGAGCGTGCTGGGTGGATGCCGTGATCTCATCTGCATAAAAAGGCATCTGCATTCACTGGAATCATCCCATCCCTGTTCTACTGTGACCCATTCCTCTCCTGTGGCATATTGCACTCAATCAGGAGTGTGCGTGAGTGTGTGCATACCTGAAAGTGTGGACTCCTCATTGCAGATTTTGTCACTGTCTGTGTCCTCCTGTCCATCTGCGTTCTGGTGTGTGTGTTGCAAGCTGAGTTTGTGACACACCTCGAATGCCTGCCCCACTGTCCGTACGATACGCATGGCCTGGGACTGGAGAACATAAGAAGGATGAGAGAGCAGATTCGCTTTTCAAATCATTCTTGATGAGCTACTGCGGATGATTTCCCACAACCTATTACCCAAATACTTGGTCCTCCACCTATAGAAAGACAGAAAGGGGGTGAAAAAAATCAACAACATTCATTCTAACACAAACATTTTCCACATGAGGAGAAAGATAAAATATCAAAAGGCTCTCATACAACACACTGCATAGAAAACTGGCACAAGCACAATGACTGGAGTATGATAGATTATTAGAGGTCATTTATATATATAAAAAATAACATTGCCATGCCTCCATGCACACACACACACACACACAAACATAGTAATATACTATATACGATTATTTGGGTATTGAATATACCATTTCCCTCAAACCCAATGTTAAGCCTAACCCTAACACTCATATAAACCTTAACATTAAACCTAAACCTAACCAACACATAAGCCAAAAGTTCCCTTTTGGCAGGACCATTAAAAGTACAGCAATATAAGTACAGACAAATCCACCATGCATCTTCACTAGCCGAAACAACAACAGCCTGATTAGAATTTGATCCTCAATCCAAGGCTGGGGTGCAATTATTAGTGTACTGCACAACAACAAGAGGAAAGACTGAAGAGAAGGCTTTAGAAAATATAATATTTTTTTTACTGCTAAACTTGTGTACTTCAATGATAAATAATCAAAAAGTAAATGATCTGGAACTTCAAGCCACCCAAGCATTGTTTTTTCTAATGTAATTAATTTTATATAACCGTATTTGATTAGTATTAAAGTATATTAAACTGTTTATTTTTTATTTTAAAAATAACTTTAATTACATTAACATATTTTTTTGGTCCCTGTCTTGGACAAATAAGTGTTTAAATCATAAAAAATCATTTGTATTAGCCAAGCGCTGGCTTAGTCTCCTAGGTGACAGATTCCTATGGAACAGACACACAATCACACATTTAAATGTACTCAAATACACACAGACACGACACATCACACAATTCTCCCCTTGGACACACAGTGTGTGTTTATGTGAGGAGAAAAACACCACCAACACAGACACACTGTAACCTTCCCCTGGTCTAGGTCTCTAGTCTCTAATAGGTTCTCCCACCTGTGGGTCCCCCCTCGTTTAACTGTCAATGATGGAGACGGGCTCGTTAATTACCATACAATTACACTGCTTTAAACTGTCCGTAGGAGGACAGCTACAGAGGGTGGTAGTGTTGGTTGGGGGCTCTTCCATGGTTCTATCATGCCGTTTGACACGTCTGGCTTTGTTCATCTGTGAATTCCTTTTTGAAAACAAATAACTCCGGCTTCAAAGTTTGAAACCAAACATAGTATTCAGTGTCTGACTCTCAGGCAGGTTTGAGTCATTCCAGCGTGGGGTGAGTGAGGTGGAGTGCTGCGTAGGTGTTAGGGGAGGTTTTGATAGGGGCAGGATGCTCTCTAATACAAACAGGTCTTGTTAAGGTAGATTACGTGGGCCAATTCAGACGCCATAACTTCATTTGAACCAGTTTCGCATAGCGTAGGAAATAAAAAACCTGCCAGGAGATGTAGATTGTTATGTGGATTCTAATGTATGGACATTATTTGCAGGGGTTGACAAATTGTTGAACAGATCAGTTTAGGCATCTAATGCGTGAATGACTAACTTTGGAGGCCTTTGGAAAAGCTCGAGTTCAAGTCTGTGTTTGCTGCTGTGTTTGACGATACTGGCCACGACATGAGGATCAAATTACGATACCGGATCTGTAGCACTCCATCACCGACACGCTCCACTGCACATTGCTTTGTAACTGGGGATTATCGTGCACACGACACGCACGCACACGCGCACACACACACATTTCCCCTCTCGTCCTCACTTTCTTGTATGCATGCATGAACACACACACACACACACACACACAGGAAAAGAGCTTTCCATCTTAATGGCTTCAGGGCCAGAGCAGCCCCAGCAAATGTCAGTGTATTTCACTCAGCTCTCCCCGGACAAAGGGTCTGACTGTGAGTTGGAGTGTGTATGTGTGTGTCTGTGCATGTGTGTGGCATGGCTAAATGGGGGAATTCTATGTGGTGAGTGTGTGTGTGTGCGCGTGTGTGTGTGTCTGTGCGTGTGTGAAATGTAGAGAAAGAGTGAGTGTGAATGTGCGAATTCCTTTGCAACATTTTGCCCAGATGACTGGATATGGCTCAGTCATGTCAATGAGACTGTGCATAACTTTATAAAGAGAGGAAGAGAGACACAGAGGGAGAAAAAGAGGGAGGGAGACAATAGATACACATTTCCCTCAGATCTTACAGGTCCACAGAAATCAAACCCAACATTGATGAACTCACATACCTGTTAGAAGGAAATTCTGCAATGTGAAATGCAGCAAGACTTGTGACATGCTGTCATGAAGAAAGGGGAACCAGTGGAGCAAAACCAACATTGTGGACCTAACCAGTATTTAAATGTTTATTTATGTTCCCCCGCCATTCTGTATTGCAAATATTAGCAAATTTTTACCAAGCATCTTTTCATTGCTTGTATGTAATGTAATGTCTTTATTTTATTTTTGTTTTCCCTTTTGTTATTTGCTATACCTTTTCATTTTCCACTTGCTTCAGGAGATAAAATGAGGGTTTCCGGTGCCTATACAGACTTAGAGAAATGACGTCGCATGGATACTTGGTTGCCTCACCTTCTTTTTGGACTTGAAAACATTACAGCGGAAAACGTTACTCTGTCCATCTCTGGCAATGTAGCTGAAGATCTTCAGGTCCTGCGAGTCATGGGACACATAAAATATCCTATAGAACAGAACATGGATACTGAAGTTACCATTTAGAAGAGAACGTAGATAATAAAGTTACCATAGAGAACAGAACATGGATACTGAAGTTACCATTTAGAAGAAAACATAGATAATAAAGTTACCATAGAGAACAGAACATGGATACTGAAGTTACCATTTAGAAGAAAACATAGATAATAAAGTTACCATAGAGAACAGAACATGGATACTGAAGTTACCATTTAGAAGAAAACATAGATAATAAAGTTACCATAGAGAACAGAACATGGATACTGAAGATACCATTTAGAAAAGAACATAGATACTAAAGTTACCATAGAGAACAGAACATGGATGTGAAAGTTACCATAGAGAACAGAACATGGCTACTGAAGGTAGCATAGAGAACAGAACATGGATACTGAAGTTCCCATAGAGAACAGAACATGGATACTGAAGTTCCCATAGAGAACAGAACATGGATACTGAAGTTCCCATAGAGAACAGATCATGGATACTGAAGTTCCCATAGAGAACCAAACATAGATACTGAAGTTCCCATAGAGAACCGAACATAGATAATAAAGTAACCATTGAAGGAAGGAGGGAGTGTGTTGAATCGTAACTTAAACTGTTTGTGTAACTCTGATTCTGCTGTCAACATCAATGAATGACAACTGAGTGACGACAAATAAGTTGTTTTTACAGCAAAACTACAATGGTGTATTGTGTTTTCTGAGACCAGAAAGCCGTTTATCTTTCTTATTCAACAAAGCTAGTCTAGTCAAAGAGTGCTCTCCTCGGCTTTGAGGCTCCTATTGAAGTCCAGCTCATAAAACTGTCATGCGGACTAGAACCAAAGCGGAAAATTGTTCTAATTGCACTTTAAATGTTAGACGTCAATGAGTTTTGATAGGAGACATCAGACACACGCACAAACGAACACAACCCCCTGATATTTTAAAGGCCAGCTCCCGCGGTGAAAAATGAAACCCATGCTTCCAGGGCTGTTTGTGTGTGTCCTAACCTCTTGGTGGCCCGGTGATCTATTTGCCTGCCCATGCTACACTTTACAGGCAATGCCCAGGGTTATGTAGGTAGACTGTGTGATTACAATAAACAGTGTGACAGAAAAGGAACAGATTAAGCTACCAGGAATGACTCGCACAAACACAGCGTCAGACAACACATCAAAGTGGGTCCTTTTTTATCAGATGCTGAAATATTATTTTCATCCGGGGTCCAGAAGATTAAAGATAAAAGTGTATATTATCTGTCTTACACACACTGATGCCCAACCAGGATTCCCAGCGTTCATAATGCATTTCTTCAAACCAAACCAATTCAAATTTGTTGTGGGCAGCTTTAGCCAGAATAGCTACTGTAGGTGGTTTACATCAGCAAGGCTAAGAGTTACATTTAGGGTTTAGAGTCAAGGTTAGGTATAGTGGTTATGGTAACTGCTAAAAAGTTGAGTACTTAAATTGTTATTGGTCAACTAAAATAAATCCGTACAAGTCTATCATCATGTGTTTGGGTCATATCGTTATGTGTGATCTGATTCCCTTTGTGTTTGTGCTAGCCACACCATATTTCTGAAACTTGTGAACCAAGTGATATTACAGTAAATGTAGTACCAGAATACATCATATGCAGTTTTTTGCAGAGATGGGGTACCCTAACGAGACAGAAGTCACTAAGACGACTGTAAATATCAAAATGTGAGTCACACAAACATGTGGTATACATCAATTGAAAGGTTGAGAGCCAGGGGAAGAGATTTATAGCCGAATCAGTCTGGAGTCGTCAGTGGCAGTTGTCTTGACAAAGACAGTCGCCATAAGCAAATGGTTGAGGCTACAAACCCATACATGACTCCAGTCAAATCAGGAAGGTCTCCGGAACACATGGGTGTGTGTAGTTACGATGTAAAATGCCCACAAGTCTTGCTATCAACCAAAAGCTAACCTAAGCAGTCAGTGGAAAAATCACCCTCATCAGGGACACTTACAAATAAATTCCTTGGAAATCTCCAGTTGGAGCAAAACAATTATAGATATATGTCCTATATTCTTGTTCTCTAGAACAATGTGTTTCCCTCTAGTTGTTTGTAACTGCCCTGAAGTTGTCCTGATATCGTTGTCAGCTAACCACATTTTCCACACACAACAATCCAGCTAGCCACCAAACGATATATCTTTTCAACAGAAAATGATTGGACTTTTGGAGATAAAATTGTTGTAATGTATCACAAGCCCATTTTGTCATAGCTCCACCCTGGGCATGAAATGGATGTGTGTACGTTGAGTATATTTTGTCATGAGAGGAAACTAAATGAATTAACTATATATTTTTATATTTCAAAGTGTGACCATTAGAGGAATTATTAGCCCCACCTTGGAGTGAAATTATAAGGATGAATTATTCATTTAAAATTCTAACACCAGACACTATTGAAATGAGAAGAAAAACACCATGGTGCGTGTGTGTGTGTATGTGTGAGATGGATGTACTGGGGCCCGACGGGTAAATTAAAACTTCTGAGTTTGTCGGCATGGTTGGTTTCAACAAGAGAGATGGAGAGGAAAGACCATGGAACAGTGTACTCCCTTGCCTAGCTAATGAAAGTGGTCAATCTCATACCCGCCCCTCGACACACCTCAATTAGCTCAAAACCCTTCTCACTTCTGACACCATCCTGCTCAACAGTCAATGCTTCCAGAGGTTGACAGAAACATGCATCTTTTAAAGGTGCTGATTTCATCTTGTGAATTACAAAAACATTTGGCATCTTTCAGAGCAAAACCTGCCCTGCTCCACACAAACACACACCCATTCACACGGCTAACCACACTCAAACACATCAGCATTAATAGTGTGACAGGTTGATATGGTGATATGAGGTTACCGTAATGAGGTGTATTAACTTGGCCTTTGCTTACTCATTAAAATCTTGCTGTAAATTAGCTGCTTAGAGGTTCTGCAGGCCTTAGCACTCTATAATCTCTCACACACACACACAAACACACACACACACACAGAGAAAAGGAGAGAGCAATACAATAAGTTACAATAAGGACATTTCATCAATACTTTTCTGCCAGATAAAGCTATTTGTGTGTGTTTGTGTGTGTGACTGTGTTTGCGTTCGGCCAGATGCGTCTGTATTTAAGCCATTAGAAGGGAGGTGACTGCCAACGCCCAATACATCAGCATTATGATCTCCTAGCATTCATCACAGGATATGAGTACTACAACGCCAGACAGACCAGTGTGACCTCATCCCAGTCTCGCACAGGCAGGATATTACAGCCTGTTTATTTTATTAATTTACTTATTGATCCTTATTTAACCAGGAGAAAAACTTTTGAGGTAACTTTTTTGACAAGAAGGTACTGAAAGTAGTCATAGCATGGCTATACAAGAACTCTATTAATAACATGCATCTAGGAGAACTTTAAACTCTCCTCCAGCAACATCCACTCCAGTTTTAGAGTCCAGTTTTAGCGTCTTTAGCAGCTAATTCCAAGAGCATTATGGAAGAATTTCATTCTCATCTCACTCCTGACCATAGAAACAGGGAAAGACGAGCAGCTAAGAAGGAAGTTGGTACATTTGTGATTAACATATTAGTGAGAAGCACAGATACTGTAAGTAGGCAATCGACCTAAATCTGTTCACAAACTCTCTTGCTGTATCTGTTCCTTTCTGATATATACCATCTAAACATACAGCATATAAAATGAATGTGACCTGATGTTTAACAAAGGGGACCTATCTGTGTTTTGGCAAATAAGCTGAGGGATAAGTCTAGAGAAATGTAAATACTCACAATTTGATAGACAGAGCTATGAAAGCAAGGCCTAACAAAATGATATATTAAATTGTTAACATTTACACTGTTTGCAGTGTAAAACAATTTGATATTTTAGGTTCTGATGGAGTATGACAGTTTGGCGACAGTATAACATGTATAAAAACAGAAGAAACTTAGGAATTTAGGGCCGTATGAAATCTGTTTTTTTTCTCTTTAATATTTTTCATTTTAATTGTTTTAAATTCTGTGTTCTACAATTTACACTTATTATATCTTCAGAACGTGTCTAATAATGTGAATGAATAAAACCTAGAAGTTCAATAAGATATAATAGTACAATAGACATTTTGCATCACTACATTTCACCACGATAGCTCATCGTTTGGAATATCACAATTTGCATTCTCGTTTTGAATCTGGTGAAGTGCTGGCACTAGTAATGGTTGTTTGAGGTTGTTTGAAGAGGCATGCCCTAGCTAACGGTTATTTTCCATATTCTTCACATAGGCTTTAGACTTTAAGTGATCATCACGTATTTTTACGGGTCCAATCCATAGTATGTTGACAGAATTTGCAAAACAGCTTATCGACTGACTCATAGCACTTCTTTTAGTATTCTGCTCAGAATTTTGCGTTTATGGACGACTCTCAGATGACAAACCGTCCCATAATAATCAGGCCTACCTTCGATATTTTTTTATCATTTTCAGCCAATTATAGAAAATTCTGCAAAATACCACGTTATGCAGTTGATAAAAATGTTATCAGCAAATTCCACGATTCCGTACCCGTTTTCGGCATCGCGGAAATCATAAGACCCTTGGATTACAGCTTTTGATACGAGTGTAAAGACAGCTGGTGAAGGCAGGCCATTAAGCATGTTTGTCAGTTGGTGTCAGTCCAATAATGTATGCCAGAGCAGGCAGTGGGGTGTAACTTCCGTAGGGCTTTTACTTTGGGGCAGCTAAGAAAATCTGCTTGTGCTCTTAGTGTAGAATGGCAGTGAATAACTGAGTTGTTAGCCTTTTTCGGTCTGTGTATGGATTCTGCTAGGGTTATTGGCTCTTAAAGCTTTTGTTTTGATCAGTCTGAGGAATCTCTCTCACTGCTACAGAATAGATCTCACACATTTCTTAAACACACACACACAGACACACACACACATAGGAGAAGGCTCTCAAGGGAAGGAGAGAGTTACAGAGGGAATGGAGAGGACGAGGAGAGGATGAATACCATAGGGATTCTTTTTCTTAATGTCCTTTAAGTCCCTAATTACCAGCCCTTCTGTCCTACTCTTCTCATCCTCTCTTCTGCTCCTCCGTGTCAGATGGAATGACACTGGGGCTCATCCTCTCTTCTGCTCCTCCGTGTCAGATGGAATGACACTGGGGCTCATCCTCTCCTCTGCTCCTCCGTGTCAGATGGAATGACACTGGGACTCATCCTCTCCTCTGCTCCTCCGTGTCAGATGGAATGACACTGGGGCTCATCCTCTCGTCTCTTCCACCCATCTATCTGCTGCACGGTCATGGAATATTATCCCAGGTTATAGAAGTAAAGCCAGTTAAATAACCCATGCACAATTACCAGGAGATCAGAGAACTGAAAGAGAGAGAGTATTGATCTCTACTCATGTGCTGATCTCTATAACCTCCCTACACTTGCTGCCCTGAAAAGACTATCCCAGTGGTTTTCTGTGTGTGCTAGGTACCATACTATCCATTCCTCCACAGTAAGTTAACTAACAACTTGTGTTAAGGTTTATTTTCTGTCCGAGCTGGAAAGGGCTGATTAGTGACTTAATGCACTACGTGGGGATTACAATGTGAGTGTGATAATAGGAATCAAAATAACAGCTCAATGGGTTCCACAGATTAAAGCATATTAAACCATAAACCAACAACAAAGACCCACCTCCACTAGACTACATTTATTCATCCTTGGAAACTGAAACATGCTCAAACTGTGGTAATGTTAGCGGGACATTGTCATGCCACAAGAAAGGAAGGAAGAAGCCTCCGCTCTCAATAAAGAAAATCAAGACATGACTAACGCTTGACAACACCAAAATTAAAAACAATGTTCTCTGGACAGATGAGCTAAAAGTGCAGCTGTTCGGCAAGAAAGCCAGATGCCATGTTTGATGAAAACGAAACACTGCCTTTGAAAAAAAGCCTTATGGTTTGGGGCAGCATTGCTGCCTCAGGACCTGGCCAAGGTCCAAATTCCAGTATACCTGAGAATTCCTGAGGAGAATGTGATGCCATCTGTCAAAAATCTAATGATTTAAAACACACAAGCAAAGCTACAAAAATAATGTTTTTAATGAAACTTAAGGTTATGTAATGTCACGAGTGTACCAGGATCTAGGAATTGTATGGGGGTCCTTCCATGAAAAGAGTGGCTTTCGCCACATGGAGTACTACATGAAGTGCCCTTCAATATAAACCAAATTGAGAATACATGGAATATTTTTGATATGAATAAAGGCTTGCTAAAGTGCCAAAATTCTGCATGTTGTCACACTCCCCATCAAGTCTGCAATTTTAACCCACTTAATTTAAATAATTTTCCAAGTTCCACCATACTTGTAAAGCTGTAGTCTCACATTGACATTTCTGAATACTAATATTCATTTCATGTTTAGAGATTCATTTAAATGTTATACTTCTCAAAAGAGACTGAATTGCTGGAAATGCCCATTTACTTTAGGCCCAGCAAATCAATATCTTTGCCCCCCACAGACCTTACAATATCCTATTGCATAAACTGTCTTTTTCTCATATATCCCTGATATCCTCCTCACATTGACTGATATCAGATGAAGGTTATATTATCTCTAGAGACCTACTGCAACAACTTACGGTAAATTGTCAGTGTTTCTATTAGTGTGTTTTTTATGTGAGGCTCTCATTTTCACTCTCTCTCTCTGATTTCCGGTGAATTAAGGAGTCAGATAAACAGCAGGGAGCCTGTGGCAGACATCCGATCCCCAAGCTGACAGTCCAAAATCCCCAGCCGGCCTCTGAAGATGAGACTGACTGGCTGGCTGTTGAGTGGGATCAGAGCAATGCATCCATGGAGCGCTGCTAATTTGGAGGGAGGAAGAAACACCCAAAAGACAAAAAATAATGGTTTCAGAAGAAGATTCAGATCTCAGGGAATAAGACCGAAGTTTGCAAACGATCGAAAACAAAGTATGGAGCACAGCCCACACACTGGTTCTTAAGATTTAAAAGTTCAACTGGACACCTTGCCGGCCATTAAAAACCATAATATTTAAATAATAATTTAGCAAAATGATTTGAGCTTTATGGCACTGAGGTGAAAGACTCTCCATGTCCAGATGAAACTTAAACCAATTCATGCAAGGCAGAATAAGGCCAAAATACACTAATAATAAAAACATTGAAAATAGTAATTATGTTCACCCCCTTTGATATCATTACCAAGGCTTGCAAAACCAAGAGTAGAACAAGATAAGCCAATGATGTCCTTAACTGGTCCAGGGGCTAAGTTTATCCACCTGTTCTAATGTTATATTCTAAATTAACAAGTAAAGCTAGTGTGCCTTAGCAATATGTACATGCCATACCAGTGATGCAATTCCAATAGAGTTGAGTTCAATTGAGAAAGGAAGAGAGAGCGATTGTAGGAGAGACTTACCATAATAAATGACTAACTGGTGCAAGAGGCACTGACAAAGGTAAATTCCTGATACACTAAATGGAATAGCAACGGACTGTGTAACAAACATACCATAAACTATGTTTCTAGTTTAGTGGCCTTTTTCAATTTCAGGTATAGTGATTTTCAGACACAGTAAGGCCTGGAAATATTTGGACACTGACGCAATTTTCATTATTTTGTCTCTGTACACCACCACAATAGATTTTAAATGAACACAATCATGAATAAAATATTTTTTATACTTTGTCAAGAATCCTTTGCAGGCAATGACTGCTTGAAGTCCGGAACACATGGACATCACCAAATGTTGGGTTTCCTCCTTTGTGATGCTTTGCCAGGCCTATATCGCAGCTGTCTTCAGTTGTTGTTTTTTCATGGGACTTTCTGACTTAAGTTTGTGTTCAGCAAGAAATGCATGCTCGACCCGCTGAGATCAGGTTATTGACAAAGCAATCACCTGTCACAAGGCTGGTGGAAGGACACAAACGCAGAGACAAACGGGTGATGGTACTCCATTATTTTCATAAAGAAAGAAACAAAACAAACTTAAAGCATCTCCAGTGACTGGGTCATAGCATACAGCAAACAAACCAAAATACTCCACAACCTGTGGGGAAATTGAAGGCAACAATATACACCTGCCTCACATTGGGGAAACCTAGCCACGCATAGATGCCTAGAGGCATCTATTGTTGTCCTGTCCTGACCATTGCCCCCAGCCCAGTGCAAAGATGGCTAGGGGCATAGCCAGGACATCACCGAATATTCCACTTCTTGGCCTTAAAAAACTCCTGGGTTGCTTTCACTGTATGTGTGTGAAGTAAAGCGCCATACAGTCAACTTGACAGACAGTATATCCCTGTACAATTTAGAATTCATCTAGCTGCTTCTGTTTTCTGTCACATTATCAATAAACACTAATGACCCAGCATCATTGGAAGCCAGGCATGCCCATGCCATCACATTGCCTCCACCATGTTTTACAGATGATGTGGAATGCTTCGAATCTTGAGTGGTTCTGGTACAGGTTGATCTTAGTTTCGTCTGTCCAAAGAATGCTGTTCCAGATATGGCCTGTCTCTTTGAAATGTTTTCTTGGCAAATCTGGCCTTTCTATTCTTGAAGCTAATGAATGGTTTGCACCTTGTGTTGAACCCTCTATATTTGCTCTCGTGAAGTCTCTTTATTGTAGACCTGGATAATATTCCTACCTCCTGGAGAGTGTTCTTCACTGGATGTTAAGGGGTTTTTCTTTACCATGGAAAGGATCCTATGAACACCCCTGTTGACTGTGCGTTCTTTTTTTCTCAGAATGTTGAACTGTTGATTCGGCCACTCCTAATGATCCTGCTATGTCTCTGATGGATGCTTTTTTTGTACCCTAAGGATGGCCTGTTTCACCGGCATTAAGAGCTCCTTTGACCACATGTTCACAGCAACAACTTCCAAATGTGAATGCCACACCTAGAATCAACTTCAGACCTTCACCTGCTTAACTGATGAAGAAATAATGATGGAATAGCCCACACCTGTCCATGAAAAAGTAAAATTGTCATATCACTTTTGGTCCCTTGAAAAAGAGGGTGTTACATATTAAAGAGTTGTAATTCCTAAACCGTTCCTCCAATTTGGATGTGATTACCCTCAAACTATAGCTGAGAGACAACACTTTAAGCCCATATTCGGTAACTCAACGGTAACTTTAATATATTTTGGTAAACAGCCAAAATAACAAAACTTGTTCCTGGACCTACAGTAACTGTATATGTATAGTCATAGCAATATTTAACAGCATTCTTTTAGTGCACCAAAAGACACTGGTGTGTAAGAGAGCAAAAGACTGTATTAACATTTGGTGCTCTCTTCTTACACAGCATTTACAGAAGTAGGTGTCGGCTCATTTGAAAGTGAGATTGAAAGAGAAACTTAAACAAGTGTTTTCGATAGATCCACAAGACCACACTTAGGCCAGCAACATAGCTGTAATTACCACAGAGGTTTACTCTTAAGGTGATGTGGCTCTATCTTTTGTATGGTTCCAGCTTCAAAGTGTCTTTTGTTTCCCTTCTACAATGCCCATAAGCCAGGAAGGAAGTGGACAAAAATCAGGCACTAAATCAGAACGGGGCAACGAAAAAACACAATCAGTTATTAACTTTTGGCCGAAGGTGGCCGCAGTCTAAGCCACAGTCTCTGTAGACGAAATGATGCAGCATGGATGTGAATCTGTCTGAATGCTCTTTCAGAAGAAAATCTCTCTTTTCACAATTTACTGTCAAATAAAGCATAAGATGCCTACAACTATAGAATAAAGAAATATTATAATTCATATTTCACACAGAGCAGTCAAACAACATTACTGTCTGACAATGTTGTCCCACGACCTGTCAGTCACTTAAAAGGCTGACACAGTCACATATACAGTCTGACTGATTTCTAATGGAGATTAAATAGAAGTGCCAATGAAAAATCTTTCTGTCACACTTTTAATTCCCCGTTTTTGTTTTGTTTTATCCCAACTCAAACATTTGACTTAAAATGAACGGAGGTTCAGATTTAGTATGCCTATTTATTTCTTTAAATCTCTTCTCAAGGTGGATGTTAAAACTGGCTTGCGCAAACCTGTAGCACTGACTGATAGTAGTACTAAAGTACACCGTTAACACCCTCCATCACCCTCTGTAGGTTCAGACAGTAGTACTAAAGTACACCGTTAACACCCTCCATCACCCTCTGTAGGTTCAGACAGTAGTACTAAAGTACACCGTTAACACCCTCCATCACCCTCTGTAGGTTCAGACAGTAGTACTAAAGTACACCGCTAACACCCTCCATCACACTTTGTAGGTTCAGACAGTAGTACTAAAGTACACCGCTAACACCCTCCATCACACTTTGTAGGTTCAGACAGTAGTACTAAAGTACACCACTAACACCCTCCATCACACTTTGTAGGTTCAGACAGTAGTACTAAAGTACACCGTTAACACCCTCCATCACACTTTGTAGGTTCAGACAGTAGTACTAAAGTACACCATTAACACCCTC
>JACXGJ010015305.1:0-13626 GCA_016801105.1 Esox niger | reverse complement strand
GTGGTCAGACCAGGTCATGTGTTCAGTAGAGTCAGCGTAGGTGGTCAGACCAGGTCATGTGTTCAGTAGAGTCAGCGTAGGTGGTCAGACCAGGTCATGTGTTCAGTAGAGTCAGCGTAGGTGGTCAGACCAGGTCATGTGTTCAGTAGAGTCAGCGTAGGTGGTCAGACCAGGTCATGTGTTCAGTAGAGTCAGCGTACGTGGTCAGACCAGGTCATGTGTTCAGTAGAGTCAGCGTAGGTGGTCAGACCAGGTCATGTGTTCAGTAGAGTCAGCGTACGTGGTCAGACCAGGTCATGTGTTCAGTAGAGTCAGCGTAGGTGGTCAGACCAGGTCATGTGTTCAGTAGAGTCAGCGTAGGTGGTCAGACCAGGTCATGTGTTCAGTAGAGTCAGCGTAGGTGGTCAGACCAGGTCATGTGTTCAGTAGAGTCAGTGTAGGTGGTCAGACCAGGTCTTGTGTTCAGTAGAGTCAGTGTACGTGGTGTAAATGCATAATACTGGTCTATCGTGGTTTTACATTTTTACATGCAAATACAACCACACACACATCGAGCAAAAATCCAAGTACCCCAATCCTATTACCAAGTACCCCAGTCCTACTAACAAGTACCCCGGTCCTACTACAAAGTACCCCGGTCCTACTACAAAGTACCCCGGTCCTACTACCAAATACCACCAGGTTTTATTGTTCCCTCTCCTTTTCTATTCCTACTCGTTACCTTATAAAGACAAAACATACATTCCTCTGACACTTAAGACACACCCCATTTACTTTCATTGTGACTGTAAAAGTTTCAAAGCATAGTAAAAATACCTGTACTTAAATTAATATGAAACACAATAGAATACAAAACAACTGCCAACTTAAAAAAGTAGTTATAATTTGAAAACAATAGTCTGGCCTTCAAATTCTAAATTCCATCATATGGGACAGGCCAACGTTCAGGAATCTCAACATTGAGAAATCATACTCACCAGGGGTTTCTGAAAGCTGGTAAAAATGACCAGGTTTTCCAGGAAACACTTTTTTAGATTCTTTGAAGTTGGAGCAGGGCATTTGAAAACAACAATTCAGAATTTAGGTTTTACAAGTTCTGAGATTTTTCCAGCTTTAAACTGGACACATTAATGTTGTCATTACCAGCCAGTTGTCATCAATACAGAGCTCACTCTGGCCTGGATAATACAAAGTGTTTAGCTATTGTTGGAGAGAGGGAGAGAGAGTTTATATTTCCTTTGTACAGTCCGACTAATGTGTAACGACAGCCGATAATGGCTATCCTCAGACAAGCAGGGCCATTAGCCTGAGGTCTCTTGACTATAGGATCTGGATGAGTCTTTAGTGTTGGTATCGGCTCTGAAACGCAGACCGCTCACTCTGGGGTAGTATTGCGTGGACTTGGCAGTGCATCCATTTGAAAGAGGGTCGATCAGAGGCTTGTATGTGATTGTTTAAGTGTCTACAAAGCTGGGCTTTCTTTGAAAATGCTAAACTGAGATTAGCTGTGAAAGTTGTGCAGGCTACATGTGAACAGCCTCTCCCAGAGACACTTTGAAAGACCGACCTGAACAGCTTAGAGCATGCAAACACAATAGAGGACCTCAGAATTATACGCAACAACGGCAGAGCCATTTCAATTGTCCAACTGGGATGTTCCAAAGCCAGGATTAAACAGATCTGGTGCCTTTCTCCAAAACAGGACAAAACAAGCCTCAGGATGGAATGATCCCGTATTGGATCCAAATGAAGAGGGCATCTGAAGCAGTTTGCACTCTCCTCACTTTCTGATAGTACCTCTGCATGACCCTTCGTCCAATAACAGTTTTCAATGAGTATATTCTGCGCTGTAAATAAAAATAAATATATTTAATATTTAGGTTCTTAAATAATCAGCATGATTCAGTGAGTTAGGTGTGCTTACACATAACTGAAAACGGAGAAAACCTTTCTGAAATGATTTTTGGGACATTTTCAAAATAAAATTTACTTGGTAAGGCAACTGTAGATTTGTTCGGTTACTACCACACATTTTGGGCAAAACCTCTCAATCTTATTGCACCTCTCAGAATTATCTATATTGAATTCCAACTCGGCTAGAAGTGAACTTCTTTTGAACAAGCTTGAGGAGTGAAATTAAAAATGTGTTGTAAGTTTGGTCAAAAGGCTTAACTTTAATGAGCATGCACTTTTGCAGGTAGATTTTCCAACACATTATCACAGATTTTCATGAAAGATCTTTTTAGAAATGTGTGAGATGCGCAACAAGCTGACCTTAAGA
This sequence comes from Esox niger, assembly GCA_016801105.1. Lineage (NCBI taxonomy): Eukaryota > Metazoa > Chordata > Actinopteri > Esociformes > Esocidae > Esox > Esox niger. The sequence goes on along the minus strand of JACXGJ010015305.1, from coordinate 11,345 downwards.
CATACCTCCATTGGTTGGCCCACACTTCCCCTATAATCAAATTATACTGTACATTATTATATAATAATATGCATTACAATTTAAATTTACTGTATTATCATTAAAGTTGAATGTATATATTCTGTATATACAGTGGTGAGAACAAGTTTTTGATACACTGCTGATTTTGCAGGTTTTCCTACTTACAAAGCATGTAGAGGTCTGTAATTTATCATAGTTACACTTTAACTGTGAGAGATGGAATCTAAAAAGAAAATCCAGAAAATCACATTGTATGATTTTTAAATAATGAGTTTGCATTTTATTGTATGTCATAAGTATTTGATCACCTACCAACCAATAAGAATTCCGGCTCTCACAGACCTGTTAGTTTTTCTTAATGAAGCCCTCCTGTTCTTCACTCATTACCTGTACTGACTGCAACTGTTTGAACTTGTTACCAGTATAAAAGACACCTGTCCACACACTCAAACAAACAGACTCCAACCTCTCCACAATGGCCAACAACGCAGTTGATGCTAATATTTATTTACAAAAAGAAACACCAAGCACTTCTGAATGAACTGAAACAAAGCAAACAGCTAAATGAAAACAGAAACTCACCATTGACATCTAACAACTGTGACATGGAACAATGACCAACAAATGAGAGGAGCAGATGAGAAACATTTAAACACATACTGATGATTTAATTGGGACCTGGTGTGACTGACAATTGAAGACAAGACAAACAAAGGAGACTGGGGTGAGTTCATGAACATTGGGAAAACCGGGAAAAGCGGGAGATGACGGAGCTGTCCGTCACCTCACAATCACACGTGGCTGGGTCTTCCAGCATGACAACGACCCGAAACACACAGCCAGGGCAACTAAGGAGTGGCTCCGTAAGAAGCATTTCAAGGTCCTGGAGTGGCCTAGCCAGGCTCCAGACCTGAACCCAATAGAAAATCTTTGGAGGGAGCTGAAAGTCTGTATTGCCCAGTGACAGCCCCAAAACCTGAAGGATCTGGTGAAGGTCTGTATGGAGGAGTGGGCCAAAATCCCTGCTGCTGTGTGTGCAAACCTGGTCAAGAACTACAGGAAACATATGATCTTTGTAATTGCAAACAAAGGTTTCTGTACCAAATGTTAAGTTCTGCTTTTCTGATGTATCAAATACTAATGTCATGCAATAAAATGCTAATTAATTATTTAAAAATCATACAATGTGATTTTTTGGGTTTTGTTTTAGATTCCGGCTCTCACGGTTAAAATGTAACTATGATAAAAATGACAGACGTCTACATGCTTTGTTAGTAGGAAAACCTGCTAAATCAGCAGTGTATCAAAAACTTGTTCTCCTCACTGTATGTATGAATTAATGGTATGTATAGACACTATGCATTTAGGAATATGTATGTATGAATTAATGGTATGTATAGAGAGTATGCATTTAGGAATATGTATGAATTAATGGTATGTATAGACAATATGCATTTAGGAATATGTATGTATGAATTAATGGTATGTATAGACACTATGCATTTAGGAATATGTATGTACGAATTAACGGTATGTATAGACACTATGCATTTAGGAATATGTATGAATTAATGGTATGTATAGACACTATGCATTTAGGAATATGTATGTATGAATTAATGGTATGTATAGACACTATGCATTTAGGAATATGTATCTACATGCTTTGTAAGTACGAAAACCTGCAAAATCAGCAGTGCATCAAATACTTGTCCCCCCCACTGTATATATATTATTTCATTTTTATCTGATGGGTTATTTTCGTATTTCTTATTTTCATTTTCATGCACTTTGAGATTATTCCTCCATAGTTAAAAACATTACAAATGCAATAATTTATAGTTATAATTATTTATTTTTAAAAAAATCATATAGAAGAAATGTAATGTAATGAATGTTGGATAAGTGTGAAGTTTAGGGTTCTGGTTAGGTTAAAGTCAGGATTTAAAAATAACAGTCTGAAGTAGACATTGCGAACATTTGGTGCTCTTGTTATCTCCAATCACTCACTCAGTTAATGCTTAGTAGAGCACCCACAGGTAGCTTCTAATGCTTAGCCTTTCGTTTTATTAAATCGCTAGATGCAAGATGGAAAATGGGACAAGAAATTGCTAGTGAGCCAATCAGAAAATATGAGAAGAAATTGCTAGTGAGTCAATCTGAAAATGAGAGAAGAAATTGCAAGTGAGCCAGAGTTGCTGTATTTAAGTCAGGTAACATCTTAGGAGGATGTCTGTCAGAAGTGAAGGGGTTTGCAACTCTGTGAAAGACTGTGCCGGTAAATAGTGCAACAATTTAAGAGTAACATTTCTCAACTTGAAACCAGATATAAATAAGATCCAGAACTGCTACCGCCTTTTCCGGGCCAGAGTAAATTTAAGATGGACTGAGGTGAAGTTGAAAACTGTCCTGTGGTCTGACAAATTTACATTTTTAATTATTTTTGGGAATCATGAATGCCACATCCTCTGGACTTCAGAGAAGAGGGACCATCCAGCGTGTTATCAGCACAAAAGCCAATACAGTATCTATGATGGTATGGGGGTGCATTAGTGCACATGACTCGGGTGACTTGCACATCTGTGAAGGCACCATTAATGCTGAACAATATATGCAGGTTTTGGAGCAACATATGCTGCCATCCAGACAATGTCGTTTCCATGGAAGGCCTTGCTTATTTCAGCAAGACAACGCCAAACCACATTCTGCAAGTATTACAACAGCCTGGCTGTGTAGTAAAATAGTCTGGGTGCCAAACTGTCCTGCCTGCAGTTCAATCTTGTCAGCCATTGAAAACATTTTGCACGTATAAAACGAAAAATGCAACAAATGAGACATCCGATTTTTGAGCAGCTGAAATCCCATATCTCCTCAGATCCCAAACGCTTACGGAGTATTGTAAAAAGAAGAGGTGATGCAACACAATAGTAAATATGCTCTCCCAACTTTTTTTTATATGTTACTGGCAAGAAATTCAAAGAGGGCATGAATTTTCCCCAAAACAATAACATTTCAGTTTCAACATTTTAAATGTTCTCTTTGAACTATTTTCAATTAAATATAGGGATCAATGATTTGCACGTATTTTTATTCTGTTTTTTTTGCATTTTACCTAGCGTCCAAACTATTTTTGTACATTAAGAGTTTGAACACTTAGCAGAAACACAAAAGCACAATTACCATAGTTTCAAGACACAATAACCAATGTGTTGACTTCAGTGGTGAAAAGCCCATTGAAATGTACTGTACATGCAGGGATGCCTGTGGGGAACGGAGATACACAGTCAGGCAATCAGACAGTTGACCCACATAGAGAAGACCTAGCAATTTGCTTGCATCAGTCATGGGTGTAATGTGATACTGGGATCTCACCAGTTGGGGTACTTTTGGCCAGCACTGCATCCCCATGCACTGCGTCCCCATGCACTATGTCCCCGTGCACTGCATCCCCATGCACTACGTCCCCGTGCACTGCATCCCCATGCACTGTGTCCCCGTGCACTGCGTCCCCATTCACTACGTCCCCGTGCACTGCATCCCCATGCACTGTGTCCCCATGCACTATGTCCCCGTGTACTGCATCCCCATGCACTACGTCCCCGTGCACTGCGTCCCCGTGCACTGCGTCCCCATGCACTGCGTCCCCCATGCACTGCGTCCCCCATGCACTGCGTCCCCCATGTACTGCGTCCCCCATGTACTGTGTCCCCGTGCACTGCGTCCCCATGCACTACGTCCCCGTGCACTGCATCCCCATGCACTGCGTCCCCATGCACTATGTCCCCGTGTACTGCATCCCCATGCACTACGTCCCCGTGCACTGCGTCCCCATGCACTGCGTCCCCATGCACTGCGTCCCCCATGCACTGCGTCCCCCATGTACTGCGTCCCCCATGCACTGCATCCTAAATGTACCGCTTCCCCCATTTACTGCGCCCCAAATGTACTGTGACCATTATGCACTGCGTCCCAAATGAACCGCTTTCCCTATGTACTGCGCCCCAAATGTACCATGACCCCTATGTACTGCGCCCCAAATGTACTGCGTTCCTTACGTATTGTGTCCCAAATGTACTGCGTTCCTTACGTATTGCGTCCCAAATGTACTGCTTTCCTTACGTATTGCGTCCCAAATGTACTGCGTTCCTTACGTATTGCGTCCCAAATGTACTGCGTTCCTTACGTATTGCGTTCCTTACGTACTGCCTCCCCATAGTTAAAGTGACATGTTTTGACCCTTGATTTAAAGGGAGTTTTGTTTGGAATGGGTCCTCAGCCTGGCGGGCGTGTTGCCATCCAATATTCTCCCACCCGGCCAAGACTGTGAACACAAGGATTAAGGGAGTAGTATCGCTGTGCCAATCTGGGACACAGTGTGGTTTAGTGCCCCCCCCATTGAAGAAGATGGGCTCAGGTCTTTGATGTCTGGGTGCAGTGGGGGCTTTGGGGATGTGAACGTGTGGATTGACTCCGGGTCCATGTCCTTGGTCATGGAGGTGTGTCAGAAAGTTGCCTGATGGTTTTGATATTCATCACAGTAGCTGATGACAAATATGACTGTAGTTTTTATTTGATATATTTGGTGTTGGTTATTCATCCATGTACAGAGTGGCGATGGTGCCCTATACAATATTAAGTATGTAATTGTAATTGTTTTTTGCCCTTAGATTTAGCAGGCAGGGCCCACGTTTTGGGGTTATTTGTTCAGTGCTTGAATTTTGGTCTCCTTGGATGTTTTAATTAACCACATTATATGTGGTCTCTTTCTGTCACTCTTTGTTTTCCTGGGTAGCAAATAAAAACACTACAGAATCGCAACCCACACGGGGAGCTAATTTATAAAATGTGAATTTGTCTTAGTCTTTTAAGATTTATTTGTGAATACACTCTCCCTAATGAGATCTCAGCGTGAGACTTTTACTTACATTCTGTATGCAAATGAAGTCGGCCGTGATGAGTGGAGCAGTGGCTTTGCCATTCTGCCGTCACACTGGAACTTCATCCAACACAAATTATAACAAGCCATCTGGTTGGAGTAAAGGTTTGGCTTTCTTATGTTGTGACGGGAATAAGGGCATAAATGTTTAGATAATGTTTTCTTCTGTCAGTAATGTCGACATAAATGTTAGATAATGTTTTCTTGTGAACGTATAATTTGTATAAGGTTTTGATCAAGATGTACTGTCCAGTTTAAGCCTGTACTGACCTGTAATCATCATGGAATGGTAAAACCAACTGAAAACATAAAGTGAATGACATGGAAATACATACTATGTAAGGAATGGAATACTATTTGAGACTCAACTATGCCATAATTTATGAAAGTGTCTCATTACTGAAAGAAATGCGTTTCACCATATGGGGATTTATGTTAATTAAAGTCACCTACCGTATGGATGAATACATTACCTGACATTTCACAGACGAAGCATCTATGCAGGAACTCAATGCATTGCTGCATGCTTGATTGCTGCACAGATTGTTGTAGACAAGGACACAATTGTTATTGATTTTAGTGTTGCTTGTCTTCCAAGACAAAAGGCATCGATTACTTCGCAAAGTGTCTTTGGATTATTTTCAGAGGGACAACTTTTTATGGAATGAGCTATTACCTGAAATTTAACAACATTTATAGTCCAATCTTTAGATTATCCTTATGAATATGCACATTTAAATGTTATTTCTGAGGTCAATGAAACACATGTGAATCATATGAACATCTATTTTCAGCCTTGATCCAAGGTTACCAGTTAAATCCAAAATACATTGAATCCAATTGATTTATCTGCTCCCTCTGCTATTTTCCAATCGAGTTCGGTGATACCTTAATAACAGCGGGATCGTAAGACAATACCCATGGTTTATTCACGACCTTTAGGCTGTCTCCTGAACAGCACACTAGTCACTATTTAGTCCACTACATTTGACCAGGGTCAGTCAGCCATTTTGGATGCAACCTCAGTGTTTGATACAGAAGTAGAGCTCAATCACATCCACTAATGCAATGGCTTTATACAGGATTTACAGGCCTGCCCATCACTAACTCTCAGACACACATATACACACACACACACACAACACCTCCCTCTGAGAAGGGAATATAAAATAGATGTGTGTGATCCATATGTACCTGAAGTACCTGAGGCAATGAAAGGCAGTCATGAAAAGTTTTTTCGAGAAGGTCATTTCAAGGGTTAGGTTTAGGATAAAACATACAATTATGAACTGGGGTTATTTTTAAGTTTTGGAATTTATTGGAGTAAGGGTTGGGTGAAGGCGAGGAATGACGGAAAATCGATTTCTGGGTCAAGATCTCAGGAAAAGCATAGTTACAGATATGTGTGGTCCCCACAAATAGTGGCTCAAATTTGACTTTCCGTCTCCCAAATATTTTTTTTAGCTGGTCCCCACAAGGAAACACTTTCCAGCCTTAGGGTTAGGAGCTACGGTTTAGAGGTTAGGGGTTAGGGTTAGGAGCTACGGTTTAGAGGTTAGGGGTTAGGGTTAGGAGCTACGGTTTAGAGGTTAGGGGTTAGGGTTAGGAGTTAAGGTTTAGAGGTTTGGGTAGTCTCACAAAGCCATAGGTCATGATTTTTTCCCTTAAGGTTTAAAGTTTCAACACGAGTTACTGTTGGAATTCGGGGTTTGTTTTAGGTTCAGGCACTAAGGTTAAGGTTTAGGGTAAGGCTAAAGTTACTGTTAGATTAAGGTTAGGTTCACGTTTAGGATATTGGGACAATAGGGGAGTTCAAGGTTATAAAAACAAAATTGTGTGTATGTGTGTGTCAGTATGCGAAAAACCGATTGTGGGGAACCTACTGCTGGCTGTCACATTGGCTGGCCAGATGCGTCACTGGATGGCTGTAGTGAAACGTCAATCAGGCCATTCTGAGGCCCTGCCCAGTGAAACCAAATAAATAAAGCCATAAGAAACCAGGCCTGGCATTTCATCCCCCCGCCTTCCAGCAGTCCGGTCGCTCAGCAGGGGTAAGCTGGGTGGATTAGTCATGTCACATTGTCTGTGTGAACCGGCTCCGGTCATCGGCTCCTGTCATCGGCTCCTGTCATCGGCTCCTGTCAGCTCGGCTGTAAAGGACGGCCCTCTACGCTAATGAGGGAGGGACGTTCAGACACAGTGGAACGTTTCTGTCATTTCAATCTGTGTCAGGATTACTGGGATGTTCCACTTGGGTTCAGTTATTCCACATGGTTTAAATAGGAGTTGCAGAGGTGTGCTTTCAGTAGGAACATCTGTTTGGGTTGCCACAATTATTGTCATCCAGTCTCATTTACCTGCAGTGATCAAGCTGTGACACCTGTAGAAATTACTTTGGAAAATGTGGAAGAAACTTTTCTAGAAGTTAGTACAGCTGTTAGTGGAACATAAAAACAACATGTATCATCTGTTTGGTATTGCATCCTTTCATGGCAGGATGTCCTCAGAATGGACAGCGATCAGACCGAAGCTTCAGTGTTCGTTTTCTATGGTGCATTGATCCAATTTCTGGTGATATTCTGAAGGTAGGGTAGTTCCTCATTGTGAGCCAGTGAATAGACTTATCGGCTAATCCTCCAATTCAAGAAATCTATTAACGGTTCTACACTGGTACTGGGTGAGTGTCTGCTTGGGTGTGTGTCTGCGTGGGTGTGTGTCTGCGTGGGTGTGTGTCTGAATGGGTGTGTGTGTCTTTGCATGATGCGCGTGCATGTTTGCTTGTGCGTAAGAGCGCATTTCTCTGTCTCCACTCCAGAGCTCATTCTGTTCAGTAAAGGGTATTGGACTGGCTGGTTCTTGTTGAGTCCCAATGCCCTGCAGACATACAACACCAGGCTGGTGACAATTACACATCAACAATGAGACCCATTCAATCCAGGAACACGTCAATAAGGACAGTTGTCAATAAGGTCCGCTTAAGGCAATAGCAATCCACACTGTGTGCTATCAGACATCAGACTAGCATGTCCCCAACACCTCACATGGAAACTAAACGAGTAACGCAGACCACATTCTGAAAACCCAAATGTCTTTTAGCAGAACACCTTCTGAAAACCCTTGGACTTTTAGTAGAACACCTTTTGAAAACCCTTGGACTTTTAGCAGAACACCTGAAAAACCCATAGCCATTTAGCAGAACACCTTCTGAAAAACCCAAGGCCTTTTAGCAGAACACCTTCTGAAGAATCCATGGTCTTTTAGCAGAACACCTTCTGAAAACCCAAAGCCTTTTAGCAGACCGCCTGCTGAAAAACCCAAGGGCATTTAGCAGACCGCCTTCTGAAAAACCCAAGGCCATTTAGCAGACCACCTTCTGAAACCCAAGGCCTTTTAGCAGACCGCCTTCTGAAAAACCCAAGGCCATTTAGCAGACCGCCTTCCGCAAAACCCAAGGCCATTTAGCAGACCGCCTTCCGCAAAACCCAAGGCTTTTTAGCAAAACACCTTCTGAAATCCAAAGCCTTTTAGCAGCACACCTTCTGAAAACCCAAATGCCTTTTCGCAGAACACCGTCCGAAATCCCAAACGCCTTTTAGCAGAACACCTTCTGAAAAACCCAAGGCCTTTTAGCAGAACACCTTCTGAAAAACCCAAAGCCAAAGGCCTTTTAGTAGACCATTTGAAAAGCAGTCATCATATTTTTGTGTAGCTGAAGACATAATGCAGACAGACAGGCAGAAAGACAAATAGGCTGACAGACAGCTTATTAGACAAGACTGTCTATCTCCACAAATAGTACATTTCAATGATCAGACAATAATCCATATGACTGTTGGGAATGTTACAGTGCACTGGAATATTTTTCCTTAAATGGCGTGAAGCAGTAGTTAGTCAGCTATAGTGAACATGAAATGAGCAAAGTAAAGAAAATGTAATCAAGATTTAATGACCTGAAGCCGTGAAACCCACAACTAAGTCTTATTGGCTGATTAGAAAACCACTTCCTTTTGTTTTGAACTGCTCCGGTCTTCTTTATTGCTTCTTGTCTGACCCAATTTAGTCTTATTGAGGTACTGGAGCTACAGCCATAACCCCAGTATCATGTTTATGTATTCCACTGGCGGCCGGTTGTGCCTTAACTCGGGAGAACAGGACCACAGTAATGATCTCACACACGGAGTCAATGTGTTTGTTACCATTCCATTTATTCCATTACATCATTGTGATCTGTCCTTTCTTCACCAGCCTCGTGTGCATTCATCTATGTTGAAAGGGTTACTTGTCATTCCAAAGGGAACAATGAAAAGAGCCTTGTCTTGTGTTCTGTCCACTGGGAACACAGAAGTCTACATGTCATTGCAAATGTGGACACGTAACCAGAAAGTGGACATCATATGGACAGACAAAGAACTCTATACAATTAGTCTAAAATGCTGGGTCAAGGCATACCAAAAGAAACACCAAGAAATGTGTACATGTGAATTGAAGTTATGACGAAGAATACGTGAAAGATTCTGCCCATCTGCCAGGTACTTTGAAATGATGCATTCCGAGTCCATGGTTACTCACCGATATCATAATGGGTTTCAGACCAAAACTTGTACTTGATGGAATCGTTCAGACCCTTTTCCTTCCCGTTATCTTTGAGATGTATTGTATCAGTGGACTACTACCGGGCTTCATAGCTCAGTTTCCTTCCTTGTTGTTCGTATGTTGGTGGTCTGACAAAGATGTTGGTTGTATCTGCTGTTGTGGTTGGATCTTGACATGGTTTACATCACAAGAATCATAGCTTTCAATAGATATGTGGCATGGTTACCAATAATAATAATAATAATGATATATTATATTTATATAGCGCTTTTCAGGGATCCAAAGATGCTGTCCAAAAGTGACATGGAACAGAAAACAAACCAGAACAAAAGAAATACTAACACTGAGTTGCGTACATCGCACAGTTTACTTCAAAACGTGACAGCCTGCCGGCGGGCCGGGGATTTCCAGATATACAGCACCGGAAAAAAATTAAGAGCCCACAGCACCTTTTCCTTTACTTTCCAAAAAAGTCGAAAAGGAAGGTTTTGAGTGAGGAACAGAAGGGTTAAAATTAAGAGACCACTGCAAATTGAACGCTTCTGTTCCTAACTCAAAACTTTCCATTTCAACTTTTTGGAAAGGAAATTAATTATTTTCCGGAGCATTTGAGACACTGCAGGCATTTACAAAAATATTCCTTTTGAAGGACTTACAGCATTAGACATTTAGACTGTTTTACAGAACCTTAACTTTATTCAACTGGTTCACGTGTGTTCTGCTTATAGTTATGCATAATTAAAGGAAAAAAATCAAATAACTAGATCGTTGTAAGTTCATTGTGAACATCAAGCCCTTCAGCTTTTTTTCCACAGTGTTTCTACTTTGTAAACAAGCACTGTGTTCAGTATTTCATCTTCAAAGCAATATGTTATATACACATTACTGATATTAACATGCTTCAATAAAATTAAAGCAACATCTAACAGGTCAGATGTTGACATCTGGTTTGTCAGAAGGGTCACTCTATTCTATTTAGAATGAACTTAACTTGGCTGGTGACACACAAATATTGACAATATGTCAGAACAAATAAAGACTCTGTAGCAAATGAACTGACAGACTCTAGGTGCGATCGAGAGATGAATTACTTCGAACTTCTTAAAAAATGTTTTGTTTGTTTCTGCCTCTATCGCCTTCAAACACTTACTGGTGTATTTTAAACTACGGTATTAAATGTCAGCCAGACTTATGTTTATCCTATTCTTCTCAGTATGTACATTTTACATATGAAGTCATGAATGACAGGAAGTGTATTTTTTTGTACAATCCTCACACAACAAAGACCTCTCCTGGATCCCCAACACCTCATCCCTGGTCAAAAAGGCGGTGCCTGTACTTCTTGAGGAGGCTGAAGATAGCTCGCCTGGCATGTGGTACAGGTCTGTCCACACCAACAGGCTCAGGAACAGTTTCTTTCCATCTGCTGTAACCCTGCTGAACTCTGTGACCCATCACTAACCACACCCACCCTTTGTACAACTGGACTCTGTCACTGCCTTATAAGTCTGATAAGATCTTTCAGTTCACGTCATTGCTGCTCTCCCTGTATTTCAGTTGTTATATGCTCATGTCTACCTCAGGAACCACATCGCTGCTCTTCCTGTATTTCAGTTGTTATATGCACATGTCTACCTCAGGAACCTCATCGCTGCTCTGCCTGTATTTCAGTTGTTATATGTTCATGTCTACCTCAGGAACCTCATCGCTGCTCTGCCTGTATTTCAGTTGTTATATGTTCATGTCTACCTCAGGAACCTCATCGCTGCTCTGCCTGTATTTCAGTTGTTATATG
>JACXGJ010015304.1:0-13726 GCA_016801105.1 Esox niger | reverse complement strand
GCATTGTTCAATGAAATGCTGAACTATGGCCTCTACAGGAATAATGATGCTTTTAGGCTGGAAATACAGTAAAGCCTTAGGATCTAACACAAACTGAAGCTGAATACCAGGAGGTAGAAAAAGTGAGGTGGGAGGGGGGGGGGGGGGGGGAGGGGGGCGTCAACAGAACAAAGCCAACCAAAATGAATAAACAGGGATAAACAAAGGAAGGAAATTGTGGGGGTATAATTGTTGACCTTTGACCTGACTCAGTGACCCCCGTGTTTCCGACTGGTCACAACCCCAGACACAACAACACAAAAGACACAACAACGGTTAGACAAACAATATCAAGCAGAGCCATCAACACAAATCCCAAATGATGAGAGACAAAACGAGTGTTAATGTCAGGGTCAACAGGGTTGGGGCTTCCTGGCCCCGGACACACAACAGTAACCGCGAGACACACGGGACGCCGCCCAACCCAGAGACCCACAGCCAAGAAGCTGCGGCCCTCCAACCCGGGAAGGTACCCAGGGGCCAGCTCCTCTTGGGCCGGGTTACCTGTGGAGGAGGGCTGGGTGAGCGTTGTGGAGGGTTGGGAGGCAGTGGCCGGAGGCCCCTCCTTGTCCCCCGCAGACAGCCGTCGGACTCCTCGGAGGTCCGAGGGGGCCATCGGATCCGTCGGCTGCAGCACTTGCTGGATCAGAAGGTTCCTGGCTGTGTGGAGGTGGGGGCGATGGGAGCGTACGCGGTCGGGGCGTGACAGTGGTGTACGAAGGTTGAGCGGCGGTCAGGACAGAGCAGCAGAGTAACCGGACAGCGGTTGAGGAACACAGAACGAGAGAGGAACAGAGAAGGCAGAGGTGTTTAGAGAGGTGGAGATGAGATATAAACACCACAGGAGTGTGGAGGCGGCATGCACTAGAACCCCTGGAAAAAGAGTAGCAGCTTTAGCGGGAAACCTTACGCTTCAGAAAGACTGGCGGAGTTAGCTGGGTGCTGTGTTTACAGTGCCCACTGCCATGCGAAAATGGTTGCCTACAAGTGACACTCTAAGGTCTCCTACCATAAGTGGATTAGGAAGTCAAAATAAAGGTATTCATGTTAATAGGAAGAATGTTATTAAAAGGGAAATTCACTATTTTACAACTTAGTTAGATGGTTTCTCACCTGCTACATGGATACAGTTGTTTTCTTAAACACCCATTACAAAAAATTGTCACAATAACCAAATGTTTCATAGAAGTATGGGCATGTTTATAAAAAGATAAACTTGAAATAAATAACTTTATATGGTTTTATGTTACTTACAGTTGATTCGGGTGTAAGAAAAAAAAAATCCACCTTCAGGATGAGTAGCCATGTAATATTACGTTTTAAAATAGGGAATAAAATGGGTTGGAATATTTTAGGATGAAAGATAACTCCATCACTTTCACAATTCCACAATTCAAACATAACCAAAACAAGTCAACATAAAACTTCAGGAGAAAGCCTGGTAAAAAGAAACAAACCCAACACAAGAGTTATTAAACGCGAAGGCTCCTTCACTCGTTAATTGTGCAAAACCCATCTGCAGGCAGAAATGCTACCTTTAAATGTGCATGTATCCTCTTCATCTTTGAGGTTCTCCAGCCATAGTCCTGACTGGAGCTCCCTCTCCCATGGGCAGTACTCCCCCTCTGCCAGCAGGGGGAGACATGGCCCATATAATAACCCACACAGAGACAGACACACAGATAGGTAAAATAAAAAAATGCACCAACACACGACAGTAGACACAAGGAGGAAGAGGAAGAAAGAGACAGAGGAGGAGAGTCGCAGAAGATGAGGACACCAGACTTGTGGCAGATTATAGAGGTTTGCTTTCTATTAAAAAGCTGATCGTTCTGACAAAGAGAATAGCTAATTGAGATACAGACAGGATGTTCACATACAAATGAAGAGGACATAATATGACAGCAACAAAAGACTGCTCCTGCTACATTCTGAACTTCCAAATCATATAGAATGCTGAATCAGCAAAGACTAATTTAAAGAATAATATACACACAGTACATTTCGTAGACTGAAAATAAACTTTGTATAAAAGCAAGTTTACCATCACTAGAGTCCTCCTCTACATCATCATCGTCCTCCTCCTCCTCCTCATCTTGCTCCTCCTCATCCTCTTCGTCATCCTCCTCCAGCTCTAGGTTCCTCGTGTTGTGAGCCTGGACCCCATCGTCATCACAACACCCTGGGTCACTGTCTGCCTTCAGTTTGGCATGGAGTTCCACAGCCTCCTTCCAAGGCACCCCTCCCAGGTCAGAGGGACTGGGGAGCTCCGGCTGCTCCTCCTCAGGACGCTCCTCATCCTCCTGGTCGTCCTCATCGATGTCAGACTCAGAGCTGCTACAGGACGACAAGCAAGGGACCTCCATATTAAAACAGGCAACATGGAGAACAAAAATCCTCAACACTTCACAGGACAGTCCAGAACTTTGTGTTGTACCGGTCGTCTGTAATCTCACCTGGAGCCCGGGTCTACGTGTGATCCGTGTGTTATACCGGTCGTCTGTAAACTCACCTGGAGCCCGGGTCTACGTGTGATCCGTGTGTTATACCGGACGTCTGTAATCTCACCTGGAGCCCGGGTCTACGTGTGATCCGTGTGTTATACCGGTCGTCTGTAATCTCACCTGGAGCCCGGGTCTACGTGTGATCCGTGTGTTATACCGGACGTCTGTAATCTCACCTGGAGCCCGGGTCTACATGTGCGTCTTTGTCCAGCACGCTGCTCAGGTTGTGTTCAGCCAGCGTCTCCTCCGGCACCTCCTCCAGGTCCTCCTCCCGCTGCTGAGACAGACGGTAGTTCTCCAGCTCAATGCGCTCTGGCGTGCCCCGAATACGCTTGGCCAGGCTGGGCTCCAGCAGCCCGTTCACCTCCGGGACTGAGGAGAGGGGAGAATGGGGGACAGAATCCACACAGACAGTTGAGGGTCAGTACTGAGAATGGATGAGGAGTGGAGCTAGTGGGTTTTTGCAATACAGGACCATGCAATGAATGGGAGACGGGGGAGGACTGGTCACCAGGCCAAGCAGGGGGGAGATACCAGGCTGACCGGGGGGCGGGGCCAGGCCGACCGGGGGGGGGACACCAGGCTGACCGGGGGGCGGGGCCAGGCCGACCGGGGGGGGGGACACCAGGCTGACCGGGGGGCGGGGCCAGGCCGACCGGGGGTTTTGTTAACTATGGGGCTCTGTCTCCCAAGATGAGTACTACACCTGTCCGATACAAGGTCTGCCGTGAAACAAGGCCCTGACAACCAGAAGACACAGTTCCCTAATGTCTTTCATGACTACGCTGGAGCAGGTACTTGGCATCAGCTGACGTGTTGTGCAGGAAACAAAGCCTGTGTACGCATTTCTGTAGATGCACTAGGACACATGGACCACACACAAAGTCTTTCTAAGTATTTATTGAAGCGTTTTCTACAGTGGCTTACAGTTACACTGTATGATATGTAGACTGATACAAAGTCAGTCTATAGTAAGTCTGTGGAACAGGGTGAAGCACTGTACTGCTTTGCCTTTCTCCCATCATAGGAAGCATGTCTAAAACTGACAGCAAATGACTGTGGTAGAATAAGTCTCTATAACCACTCGGGTTATTGAAACAAAAACAAAAGCTACTTGAGGTCAGATGAGGAATAAACTTACCCACAGAAAATGTGTTGTAAGCAATGACCTCATGCAACCCTCAAGGAAGCATTATGTGGTGAGGTAATGCCTGACATTAGATGTTTTATTTAAAGTGAAAGGGGAGAATGCTGAAGCGTTCCTTCTCAGAGGGGCCCATGTAGAAGACGGCAGTGGTTCCCTGCATTCATGAGACAATGGATCAGGGGTAGGACGCCCAGGAGGCCCGCCGCGCCGCGGGCCTGTTATGTTTCGGTTTCAACCGACGTGTTGAATTCCGCCGATCGTCGAACATTTCCTTGAACTGAGCAGCTCAGAGTGGCGGCCAGTCAGGACAAAAACCTGAGGTACCTGGGGCACCGCAGACAGAGGGTGGCCCAATAGATGTTTGAGCCAATAAATCTTATTCAGGTGAACTCTAAAGATTTAATTTTAATCCCACACGTCAGCATGGGTTATGGGATGATCGAGGTTAGGTAATGGAAAGAAGACGTCCTCTCTGTGGCCCACATGTTTGTGCTTAGTACCAAGTAAAAATAGATTAGTCATTAGGGGATAAATACTTTATACTGCCCATTAATATTATACTGGCCTAGTAGACCGACAGGGAAGGCCCACCACTAGACATTATGAGTGACTGGAGGTGTTTCTGACATAATGATGCACCAGAGTAAGTTTTATTTGATTTCACACTGAGACGGTGTAACCAATGACATCACTGGTTGATCAGTCCTGCAGTCTCATCTGAATTGTAAACAGATTTTTTTATTGACTCATAGATTCCGCTCGATTTCCTTGAGATAAAGTCACTCAAACGTTCCACCAGTTTACAAGTTAAAATGTAGGACTTTCTACTAAACTTTCACATGTTTATAAAAGGAAGTCAGTGAATTGACAGATTTATTAGGCCCTACCTCTGGATTTCACATGACTGGTAATACAGATATGCGCTTATTAAAATGTCCGGGATCTTTTATTTCCTGTATCGTTCCCAGACATACTGCTGTGCTCAACAGCCTGGGGATGAGAATACAGCTGATGTAACACTGGACTAAGACTTCACAAGTTGTTCACATTTTTGTTCCGAGTAAAATGCAACACCACATATACTGTGAGACGTGTATTTTTGTTTCAACTACACAAATAATCAAGCATTTCTGCATATAATTATCTAATAGCCGCAGTCCCGGACATTACTCCACAATGTTTTATATCGACCACAACATTGTACGATAGCCGGGCCGACATGTGTGGAGCTTGACTTCGTAAAGACCACAGTACGTACGAAAGCCGTTTCCACCAGAGATATACGTTTCAAAACATGCGCGGCGCTATTTTCTACAAATTCTGCGGCGTTTGTCGGCTACAGTAGCTAGTCGCTTGTCACTGTAGATTACTGCCACACTTTCCTTATTTATAATGTTTAGTAATACTACCCAGATCGCTGCTAGTTTACAATACTATTTTTAAGCAGCTGCTATATTGTTGCTTTATTAAAATGTTTTAGTTTGACTATATATTCTTCTGGATTCACACTACGTCGTTGTCAGTTGCCAAGTTATAAGAATGTCGCGGTGCAGGATGACGCTCTGTTCCGTGCATTTGACAATTAAACCTTTAAATGCGTGAAACTAGTCTTTTAGATTGCGAAACAGAGAAGATGTTTCTGAAGATTCCTCATTACAAGAGGACCTGGACATCTTGACATGCTTAAAACCAGGAAATATAGACCTCCTATTTCGACCAGGGAAATGCAGGAAAGCTTGTATTTGCATTGTGTGGTAGAATTACCAACTTTGATGGCAAATACACTAATCTTGCACATTATTAGGTTCACCGATCTACAGTAGTCTACACAACGCGCAGTGTTGTCGCACACGCCCTTCTGCACACCACCGTCATTTTAGTGTTTCTCGCTTCACTGTCAGCATGGCCAGTCTCATTGGACTCCTCATCAACAAAGTGTTTTCGTCCACAGAATCGCTGCTCGCTGGATATATATATATATATATATATATATATTTTAATTGCACCATTCTCTGTACACTCTAGAGACTCTACTGTGTGAAAATCCCAGGAGGTCAACAGTATGATATTAGACCCGCTACATCAGGCACAACAGTTATACCACAGCCAAAGGTGCTTGGATCAGGCGTTTTGCTCATTCTAATACTTAGTCAAACTAAACTGCATTACCACGGCTGCATGCTTTATATGTCGTCGTAGCTATATGACTCCCTCTTTTGATCGTTTGTATTAACAAGGAGGTGAATCTAATAACAGGGTCGGTGGGTGTATGATGTGTTAATATCATGTTAATGGATATGTATAGCTAGATGGAGTAGCAGTAAAATCTTCCATGTATGAAACTAATGTATACGCATGAGAAGAGCAGTGGCGGTTGGTGTGCAAAGCAGACCGCGGGAAGGGTGAAGCACGCAGGATGACAAACACACAAGACAGCAGAAAGTGCAGGAAGGGCGGATATCATAAGGAACCAATCACAAGCTCTGGCTTTCAGCTATGTGATGCTCTGATAGGAGGGCGAAAAGGTAAAGCTTACAGAGAACCAATCAGAAGCCCTAATACAGGCATGCTTAGAAATTCACAGGCCACTAAATGTTACAACCATAGTTTGGCCTTCAATTAAAACACAGTCAGGAAAGAGAGCACAAGTTATTGTTGGGGTGATATAACATTTTGAGAATAATAATTAAAATACAATATAAATAATAAATGAAGTGCAGCTATTAATAAATTACACTCATTACCACTGAATCACTAATAATGCAGGTGAAAAAACGGTATAATGTAGTCTTAAAAAACATCCAAAGCGAACAGCAAAAGTTAGTCTCATAATTTTGCCCCGACTGTTATTTTAACTTCCCAGCCGTGAGAGATTGAAGATGCAGCATTTGTTTTAAATCCAGTGGGCTTGGCTTAACTGGCCAAAATCAATCACAACTGGATGGGATTGCTGAATCTTCCAGAAATAACACACCACATGCACAGTGCCACAAGATTTACATCAACAGGGCAGCAAGTCAGCAAATTATACCCAAGAAGAATAGAGGATGCTAGCTTGGAACTACAACATTTCACTCAGTCATTCGTTTAGGGAAAGTAAAGGAGGTCATAGGCAGACAGGGATATATTCCACAAAGCATTATGGGTACTGTAGTTCATCAAGTGACAGGTCATGCTAAGAGATTGAGCAAGGCGTTCAGGGTCAAACAGCAGAAGAGATAGATGCAGTAGGTACGCAGGAAAGGCGAGTCGAGGAGGTTGAACGCCACCTGGTGGCAGGTCCAGGACAGGGCGTGGCTGAGGCTGTGCAGCGGCACCACAGCTAGAGGTGCGGAATAGAGAGTAGAGGCGGTACCTGAGGGCCGGCGCTCGGCAGCTGTTGCCATCTCCCCCCTCCCGGGGGTGTCCACTGTGACGGAAGGGGACAAGGACGCCATGTTGTCCTGGAGACAGGACCAAGGTGTCAATACATACGCACGCACACACGCACAGATCAAGTGTGTGGCTGCATATGTGTGTGTGCAGAGAGTTTTTGTTATGTGGTACCTTAGCAGTGAATGGAGCTGGGGTTGGGGCTGGCCTCTTCCTCTGAGCCTGTCCCGAAGCCCGGTAACAGTAGTGAGGCTTGCAGTAGAACTTCCCTGGAAGCAGAACATCAGAGCCAAGTTAAAGCCTTTTTCAGACACCCTGTTTTGGTCCTGTTTAAGCGTGCTGCTGGACAGACATAGTCCCACCTCCCTCTGCTCAACTGGTGGGAGGACAGGAATTAACACGACCACCGACGTTCAATCTGCTACTCATTCCATTAGGTACAACAGAGCCCTTATGACAGCAAGTGGAACAGAGCCGGCCCTCTGAAGACATGCAGGACCGAGACAAAAGTGACCACAGGACATGGCTGGAATAATTTTCCACGCCATAACTACAGCAACGTTGCATCTACGTTCTACAGTGTTCGGGTCACATAACAGAATGACTGTCACGCGGTGGGGTGTTTTTGAAAGCCAGAGGTGCAGCGGTCTCAAGGCAGACCATCTTGTGTGATTTTAGAATCTCCTCAGGCCACTCCATGAGGCCTTGCTACAAACATGAAAAACGCATGCTAACCAAGGGGCTCTAACCGCTCTCGCCTCCACATACCATCTTCCACGTCGAAGGCATAGGAGGAAAGTCGTAGTGTGGTGCCGCAGTAGTCACACTTGAAGCAGCTGCGGTGGAAGAACTTGCCCTCGGCGCTCAGTCGCTCCATCACATACACCCGCTTCCGGCAGAAGAAGCACACGTCGCTGCCCCCAACGTTCTGAGGAAACTCCTTCCGCAGGGATCCCTGGAGGAGAGTGGGAGTAGGTGAACATGGATTAGGGGCTGGGGAGAGGTGCAGAGAGATTGGGTAAGAGGCCAGCCATGTTCCTGAAGCCCCAGCATCACAACTAACTTACTGGGCAAACTAAGAGAGTTAGAGGATATAGATTCCAATGTTCCTTAGGCATTAAAGCGTTCTCACCAATTGAGTGAGTTACTGTTAGCACAACACGTAACAAATGAGAACAGAATCACCTGGGTTTACATGTATACCCCGAGGACACACACGGAACATTTGTCTTTTCTTTGTGAAAACCAGACGTACTTTCCCTAAAATGATTCCTTAACTTAACCTAGCACTAACACCTAACCCTAACTTCATACAAAACCTTTAAATTATACACAGTTCTAACACTAACAACAATTGTACATCTTACCCCCTAAGCTGGAAATCCACGTTCTTTGCTAGGACTGATTGAAAATAACAGGAACATTTATATTTGAAAGAAGTCAGGATCATTCCTTAGCAGAAGCTTTTCTCTAGGGCTACTTACACTAAGTGCTTCCATTTTACGAAAGACATCTGAAACAACCACACAGTTTAGTAGTGAGTGCATCAGAGAATTAGTTATCGACAAGTCAGCCCTGGAAAGGAGACCAAATAAATAATCAACATCATATGTAAAATTAAAAAAGGACAACAGTCGGAGGTGGTAGCTGTGAAACTAAATTAGATTAGGTATCCATCTAGCAGGTTTGCCCATTTGTAGGGACTTCAAGTCCCCACTTGTAATGTTGAACCTGGATATCTCTCATACACAAACACACCAAAGTTCAGAGTGAGTTTCTAACTAACACACACACACACACACACACACACACACAACCAATTAAAATCCATTTCTAGAACTACAAGGAAGCCCCAGTTCCACTCACCAAATATCCCAGCTACATTCACTAGCTAGGTCACTAGACTCTTGGGTGTAACTTCATGCCTAGTGCCCTACAAACACCACTGGCGCTTACCAATTCCACCAATTCCCTCTTGTCAAGTAAGGGCTTAGGTTCCTCCTGGGGTTCAAGCTGATTGGCTATCTGCTCAGCCAATGAGCTCACTCCCCCTGTGTACATCTTTATATATCTCTATTGACAACAGGAAGAGAAAGAAATGACAGTTGGATATGGAAGCGACAGGGTGGAAATGACAATGGCACAAAGAATAAAGTGACATGCTATGCAAATAAATGTTAGAAAGGCAGCGGTACTGAAGGAGTATGAGGTCACAGGGTAAACTATATATCATAGGTGAGGTAATAGCGTTAACTATATAGCACAGGATGTGAGTTAATCCTTTTTACTATGTACAACAGAAAGCAAGGTACCACTGGAATGAAAGGCACCCAAGATATAGGGTAAAATAATAATAATAAACAAAGATAATTTCAGGAAATGAAACCACGAATGGTTGATCAAGCGTGCACATGCGTTGGCAGATTGACTGCTACAAATTAGCGTTTTCACTCCTAACCAAACCAACTGCAAGAACTCGTGAAAGCTGACTAAGAAAGCCACAAGCACAACAGGCCACACAGTGTTCCACGGCCTACAGGGGTCTAACCATTCAAAACAGCCTTTATGTCTTCAGTCTGTCAGCTCTTGACTGGTCATGTGAGGCTGGGTAAATGCTGACCACACACGCACCCACCCACCTCCCACTGGCTAATGACACAAGATCATTTCATCAAATGTCACCATCAATCGTGTACATGGAAATGACCAGTGATTCCATTTTAGTCATTTAGCGGACTTCCTAATACAGAGCTTCTTACAGTAGTAAATGAACACGTTTTCATACTGCACCCCCATGGGATTTGAACCCACAACCCTGGCAGTGCAAGTGCCACGCTCTACCACCCAAGCTACACACGGCCTTTTCACACTGCACTGTTCCTAGCCCAACTGCAAGCTAAGGTGCAGTGTGAGCATACCAACAGATTTACTTAGCTGAAGGCCATAACTATAATAGCAGTAATCCAGCATGGACAGTCACAGTAGCCACATATGCCTAAAAAATTGAGAATATAATTTTTTTAAGTGCATTTGAGATTTACTGTAAAGAAAGTCTATTTAGTTAGTCCCAATCATGCAGTGGTATATCTTATTACCCCAGTCCAGTTAAAATAGAACATGGTCTGTCAACACGAGGATCAAATAAGGCAGTCCTGAGGTAACAACATCAGGCAGCACAGTAAGTAAAACATTGCAATGCAACCAAGGCCAGACCTGAAGGAGGGACTGGAGATAGCAACTACTGGAGATCAGAGTACTGAACATCCTCATCCACGTGTCAGTGTCAACAGCACACGTAACACCACAGCAAGCAGAGCAGTCGGCACACATGTCCACTTCCACGCTTGTTAGGAAACATTGGGATGTCAGTTCAGATCCATCACTCAGACCAGACAATGAGTGTTTCAGCTCCCAGAGGGAGGGAGTGTATTAGTGTGTTAGGATGTCCCCAGGATGTGGGGCTACCTGTCTGAGAGTTTCTCTGGACGAGATTAGACTCTTGGGACTCTGGTTGCGGGACAGGTGCCACTGTTCTATAAAGAAACGCGACGACTTTGTCTCAGGCTCCAGGGGAAAGATGGAGAGAGAGGACAGTTAAGGCAGGAGAACTTAACAAGAAAAGAAAGAAGAAATGTAGGACGGAAATAAGGGAAGCAGAAATGGAGATCCGGGTCAAATTTAAGGAACACTGATGACCAATCGTATATAAAGCATTTGCCTAATCATAACTTACGCCCTAAACTTGCTCAATCTGACATGAATACCATGCTGCAAAGTAGTTATATATACTTTGCTAGTTATAAATTCCTTAATCTCAGGGAAAGGCTACTGCATGGTGCTGTATATCACCTGCGGTTTCGACGGCTTGTCCTGAAACTGCTCAGCTAGCTGTTCAGCTCTTTGCTGTATACTAAGGACACACAGTGGCGCATGGTCATCAGAGCACAGAGGCCCTGGATCCTGCAGAAAAAGGAACTGCTAGATTACCAAGACCAGAATGAGTGGAATGCCTGAATCGAGCCATGCACATCATTTTTTGCCATGCATGCGCCACAGATCCAGATTTATTTAATCTCTTTTAAGATGGTTTTAAAGACCGTCCTTGATTATGGTAGAGGATTTGGCTTTGTGTGCTACGCCATTTGCACATGCTTTACTGGTTTAAAGTGATTTTCATGTGACATGACCGATACACATGATAAGATGGGTGCCATGATGTTCACGCAGCTTATTCACAAGACCACCTGCATTTATGATGTTCTTCTATGTACTGCGTTTCTGATGGTCTTATATGCACTGCGTTTCTGATGGTCTTATATGCACTGCGTTTCTGATGGTCTTATATGCACTGCGTTTCTGATGGTCTTATATGCACAGCATTAATGATGGTCTTGTAAGTACTGCATCTATTCAAGCACACATGCAGTATGGGTCAGCTTGTGAGGGTGGTACTCCGAAAGAAATGGGGCTACCTGTCTGAAAGTGTCAGGGGAGGAGAGAGGGGTCTCTGGGCACTGACCGTGAGACAGGTGCCACTGTTCTATAAAGAAAGGAGAGGGCTTTTTCTTTGTCTCCAGGGAAACAGAGGACAGAAATAAGACAGTTAGGATAGGAATGATGAATTCAATATGGATTTAGAGATATAAATGAATACAAAAACACCCAACAACAACTATCTCCAAAGGTAAATAAATAAGCTAGACCTCTGCCTCTCACTCACAGATCACACATTTAGATTTGAGTTACTTCAAACAACATGCCATGACACGGTGTTCACCTTTGGCTTCACAGGTTTGCCCTTAAACTTAGCGACTAGCCTGGCAGACCTCTCCTGAATGCTAGGGATGTGAATCGCCTTGTGAGACTCAGATGGCCCTGGCTCCATTATCTGCAGAACAAAACCACATTGAGTTGGGTCTGTTTTTACCGGCTTTGTCACTCAACGTGACAATACTGGTTTGATAAAGCAAGCTGCCAGTACGTGTTGGCCTGAAAATAAATTTATTTAAGGACATAGAATAGGAGATATCTAATGAGCAAGGGCAGATGTCTTGTATCTGTGCGTCAAAAAAAAGTCACCACCTGCTCACACTTTGACCGTTGCAGTGATTTCATTGTGCCCCAGACAAGAGACAGACACACCGCGTGTCATCAGTTCCCCAGGAGAGAGCCAGGGCACAGACCTAGACCGCCATGGTTACCACGCATCAGAGGGAAGTGGCTCTGTGTGCCGTCTCCCTCCTCCAGACTGTATCCAATCCATCACAGCAGACACTAACTGGCTCTAATCACAGGTTATCTAACCACAGGCAACATGGCCCCCACCTTCACACGGTGCAGCTGCAACACGTTCAGGAAGTTAACAAAAACCCCACCAAGTTAACAAAGACCAAGCAGCAACAGTTTGTTTTAGGTAGGACTTCCTAACAGAGGTGACTATGGGAAAGGCCAAAGGATCACAGCAAGGACTTGAAGAAAGAAAAGACCTGGTAAATGGCACATCAGGAAGATGACATGGGGAGACCGCAATGAGACGCACGGAGACAGCACGGAGACAGCACGGAGACAGCACGGAGACAGCACGGAGACAATGAAAGCATGTATGGCATTGCACAGACTGGTCACCTGTGAGTGAAGAGAGAGCGAGGAGGTGGAAGAGGAGGAGGAGAGCATAATGGTTTTCTTAGGGCAGCTCCGTGAGCTCCAGTCTGTACTGCATCTTGGCTTGGGAGAGTAGAGAATGACATCAGCAACACACACACTACCAATGCTTGTCACAACACTCAAACACCTTAGAGCAATGACTTCACTTCAACTGAACACATTAACCTCAATAAAGTAACATTCATGCCTAACCCTTTACCTAGGTGTAATGCCTAACCTTAACGCTAAACTTAACCAACAATGCCTGGACCTTAAAGAAGCCCCAATTCTAACTCTAAAATTAATTGTAAGTTTGACCCTAAACCTAAACCCCGAGTCAGATATTGACTTTTGCCATATTGACTGGCAAAAGGTCTCCATGAGTCCAATTTCTTGTGGTTTTACTATACTCATGGGGACATTTAGTTAGACCTAAAACACACACACACACACACAGACAGAGACACAGACACAGAGAGACACAAAGACACAGAGAGACAGAGACACAGAGAGACAGAGACACAGAGAGACAGAGAGACAGCAAGTAATTAACCAAAGTGTGATTCACATCCACAAAAGAGGACACCGTGCTTGTCATCCATAGCTCATTTGTCACAATCTACTTCCAGCCCATGAGGTAACAGACAAACAAACCACACGACCCAAAGACTCCAATGTGCCAGTACTGACCCGCGTTTCCCAACTCCATTAAGTATACAATTAGTAAGCATGAGATACATTCCAATAACCATTAAAACCTTTGAAATACGTGACATAAATGAGTGCGCTAATTAGTGAGGTCATGTTGGAGAGTTCCCACAGGGAGAAGGATGTAGACTGTTCCGGAAAGAGGAGGAAGACCAGTCAGACTGGCCATTCGGAAGATGTGAGTAAGATGCGTTCGGGGCAAGAAATGGAATTCAGACGTTTAACATTGCGGATGGGTAGGAACGGTCTCTCAGCTCAGTCTTATTCTGCGGTCGCGCACCTGCCCGTGTGTTTGGCACAGGAGGAGATTTCC
>JACXGJ010015303.1:0-13699 GCA_016801105.1 Esox niger | reverse complement strand
CTAACTAGGAACTACCTCCACCACTAACTAGGAACTACATCCACCACTAACTAGGAACTACCACCACCACTAACTAGGAACTACCACCACCACTAACTAGGAACTACCTCCACCACTAACTAGGAACTACCTCCACCCCTAACTAGGAACTACCACCACCACTAACTAGGAACTACCACCACCACTAACTAGGAACTACCACGACCACTAACTAGGAACTACCTCCACCACTAACTAGGAACTACCTCCACCCCTAACTAGGAACTACCTCCACCACTAACTAGGAACTACCTCCACCACTAACTAGGAACTACCACCTTAAGCTTTCCACTAAATAAAACAGTGACCAAGTAAAAACACAGTTACGGTGTGGTTCAAACGTTTAGCTGGGGGGTTAATTTGAAATTAATTGTATGTTTTTCCATATGAACAGCCAGTTGGTGGCGTAGGATGGTCCAGTGGCCTAAGCTGCTGTGTCTGTTCCAATGCACTACTGTAACATGACATTCAATCTCTCCCCATTTCCTCACTGTCTCCCTAAAGCAACAGCCGAAAATGTTTCATACATATTTTTTTACTTTTTTATTTCAACAATGTACTTGTAATGGAGTCACCTGTAATGTATAATATGGTGTAATGAGTGTACTTTTATTTATTTTTTCAATTCACTTTGTGACCAATTAAAATTAATTTAAAGTTATTAAGATTCCAGAGCTTGTCTTGAAGGACAGGGTGATAATTCAAATGTAGTTTAAACAAGATAATATTTTGCAATGCAGGAGTTGTCTGTCAGCCAGCCGGCCTGGAGTCAGCCAGCCAGTCTGTCAGTCAATCAGGCAGTCAGTCAGCCAGGTCGTTAGTCAGCCAATCAGTCAGCCAATCAGGCAATCAGCCAGTTAGTCAGTCGGTCAGTTAGCCAGTCAGTCAGTCTGTCATTTAGCCAGTCAGTCAGTCAGCCAGCCAGCTAGGGATGTAGGTGGGTAGGTGGGATCTGCTCTCCCCTGTGTACAACCTGACACCAGCAGTGTCAGAGAGAGTCCCATTGTTCATTGCTGAAGTGGCTGCCAGGCACACGCTGTTGTCCAATGTGTGTGTGACTGTGCGTGTGTGTGTATGTGTGTCCGTAACCATCTATGTGTGTTTGTGTGTGTGGGTGTGTGTCTGAGCCCAGTACACAGCAAGTCGGAAATCCCCCCACAGTCCATATGACACCACAGTCCTGGCTGGCTGAGATTCACAACGCCTGGTATGTCTGAGCTGAGCATGGCTGGACGGACAGGAGGCTGAGAGTGTGTGTGTGTGTGTGTGTGTGTGTGTGTGTGTGTGTGTGTGTGTGTGTGTGTGTGTGTGTGTGTGTGTGTGTTAGTGTGTGTGTGTTAGTGTGTGTGTGTGTGTTTGAGTGTGCATGTGTTAGTGTGTGTGTGTGTTAGTGTGTGTGTGTTAGTGTGCGTGTGTTAGTGTGTGTGTGTGTTAGTGTGCGTGTGTTAGTGTGTGTGTCCCACCCACTGGTATGTGGTGTATGGACAGTAGTTCTGCGCGACTCATCTGATGGACGCCAAGGGTCGTGGGATTGAATCCCGCCGGGGTCACCGATACCTGAAGCGTGCGCGCTCCTGAATGCTACCTGCTCTGAATGAATGCCTGGGCTAAATGATAGACGTACCGGTACACACAGGACACTCTGGGGGGACTTCAAAAGCAAATCTGGACAGCAACGTCATGTGTCACAGCGGCCGTTCTTTTATTCCTTTCAAACTACAGACATGTCTGTTCCTTTTGTTCCATGGGCCAAATAAATATGGAACGGACCGTACACGCTGTTCCCTTTTCTTGAAGTGCGTACCAAGAATCGGGGGGGGGGGGGTTAGGGATTAAATACCTATTATCTTTCTCTCAAGGCTAAAACGAACACAGAGACAAAGTTTGCTCTTGTCATCCTCCCAAGTACAACCACCTCTCCCTTTCCCAACATCCTGGGCTTGGCCAGGCCCTCCCCCCCCCCTCCTTGTGAGCCGAAGGGGTGTGGTGCGTGGTAAGGATAGGGGGGGGAACGTATGCCTGAGTTGTATTACTAGAATAACACAGCACTGTCATGAGGGAGAAAAGACTTATTCAACCCAATGTGTGCTCAATGCCCTATAGATGTAGTGATTTGGCAGAGGCAAACTGGGAGCATGTCTCAAATTGTATCCTTTTTGCTATGCAGTGCCCCTACTTTGAGCCCTGAGCACTGCGGTGCAGCATACACAGGGATCAGGCGACAGGGTACCATTTGGGACGCGCCGCCGGAGAATTGGGTTCTCTTGTCACTCAGCGAACACATCCAATCCTCACTTTTCCACTTACCCATTGTGTACAGAGGAAAACTAAATCCTGTTGTATTTTACATAGGACAGAGGACACACATAGTTCACCATCTTTTGTGTTGTTGAGCAAACAGGTCTACATGCTTTATTATGCATGCAGATATAGCTACAGACTGGGGGGGTGGGGGCTCGGGGGTACCTCTCCTACAGCGCACGTGAAGGTAACTGAACGTCACGTGGGTAAAACAAACAACGGAGCAGACTTCCAGCATCTTGTTTTCAGGGGGAAATGGGAGCGAAGTGGAATATAGCTGTATCTCTGCCGACCAGATTCTTCAGTTTCACGAGGTGCAGGGGGTGAAGGTCAAACCAGACCAGAGGGTGAAGTGAAGGTCAAATCAGACCAGAAAGTGAAGTCAAGGTTAAATCAGATCAGAGGGTGAAGTGAAGGCCAAATCAGACCAGAGAGTGAATGTTAAATCAGATCAGAGGGTGAAGTGAATGTCAAATCAGACCAGAAAGTGAAGGTTAAATCAGATCAGAGGGTGAAGTGAAGGTTAAATCTGACCAGAGGGTGAAGTGAAGGTCAAATCAGACCAGAAAGTGAAGGTTAAATCAGACCAAAAGATGAAGTGAACGTCAAATCAGACCAGAAGATGAAGTGAAGGTTAAATCAGACCAGAAGGTGAAGTGAAGGTTAAATCTGACCAGAGGGTGAAGTGAAGGTCAAATCAGAAAGAGGGAGGAGTAAAGGTTAAATCAGAACAGAGGGTAAAGTAAATGACCAATCAGACCAGCTACTTGTAAACATCACAACAATATTTGCAGGCCTAAGATGAAATGCATCACCTAAAATAATGTGTTACAACTTATTTATCATCATAGAAAAGTAACTACACTTAGTAGCCATGTGTATTAACAAAAAATTATTGACCGCCATTGACCGCCAGCTCGTCTAAGGACTGGCCCGCTAATTATGTCAGTAATATTTCTTTTCTGAATATCAATGTTGGTATATTTTTGGGATAATACTTTACATTTATGATAATTATTAATTAGCCAAATACAATGAATGGCCCTTGGTGACACCAAGCCTTTCCCGGTTTGGTCTGGGTTTCCCGAGAATGACATCAGTCGGTAAAACACTACTCCAGAGTGATGTCCTGAGGGGTTTGGATCAGTCCCACATAGTTATTAACATGTACTAATGTTAGCATTGCAATATGGGTTCCGTTCAACTGGTTCTGAGTTCAGGTCTCATTGACTCAGTTCCAAACGGCACCCTGTTTCCCACATAGTGCACAAATTCGGACCAAGGTCCACGTGTCACGGGGCACCATTTGAGCCACAGAATAAGCATGTATCACATGTACTGGCTCCATCACCAAGACTACAGTAGCTGACAGATGGGTATGTCATACCGCTTGGCCAGGCATCACTGCAAACCTCTATTACTATGGGAAGGTGCAATTAACATAGACTTATATTATTATGGGATGGAGGAATCATTGTAGACTAATATTATTATGGCATGGAGGAATCACTGTAGTCTAATATTATTATGGGATGGATGAATCAGTGGTTCTCAACTCTTTTTGGGCCTGCACCCCCCTAACCATTATCCAGGTCCCTTACCGCCCCCCCATCAAATAAGGTGTAGGCTAATTTCCAAGAATATGAATTATTATTATGACTGTTATTTTTGTTATGATTGTTATTATTGTTTTTCATTGATATTGTTGTGACTATTTATATCATAAAAAATCCCCCCAGTGAAACACACAGCAGCCAATCAGAAACAGTTTAAAATTCAAATCTCAATTACACAACAGCCAATCGGAAATGCCAAGCAATATTCATTCTTGTTCCAATGGAAAGCAAGTTGGCCCTTATCAAGGGGTGAAAGCAGAACTATTAACTTTCATAGAAAACAAGTTAAAACCTTTGAAGGTCAGTGAGAGCCCTGTGCCTGGTTGTATTGCTGTCAGGTCAACAAAGCCACTTGTACTGAATACTGTTTCAATGTGCATCTGGATGCTGGATGCTAAGTTGCTGTCAAGGGAAGTCTGACAGCGGAATATCCCTCTTGCAAATATGTAACCACTGTGACAACAAGGCGTTCATGTATGTCCCTCAGAAAAATTAACGCTTTTAAGAGAAAGAAATTCTTCCCCCGGGTAATACCAAGAAAGAGAGTGTCCATTTTCCGCAGTAAACTCCTTGTGGGTGAATTTTTTTTATGATACTCTGATGTCCCGTTCCTGTGAAGGCAGCACGAAGTTTCACCTCCAGACGCTGACAGAAACACTGAGGAGTTAAGATACACCGTCTCATCCAGTCGCAGTGGCGTAAAATGGCAGGTTTTCATGTTGCGAACCACAGGTTTCACAAGTAGTAGATAGTTTCAACTTGAATTGTTGTGAATCTTTGGTGTAAACTTGCCATAAAACAAACGACCCCCAAAGGCACCTCAACGCCCCCCTTTCCAAAATATTGCTTCCAGCGCCCCCCATTGTAATCTGAATGCCGCCTGGGTAACAGTACCACCCCCATTGCCCTCTGAACACCCCCTGGGGAACGGTACCACCCCCATTGCCCTCTGAACGCCCCTTGGGGGACGGTACCACCCCCATTGAGAATCACTGTAGACTAATATTATGGGATGGAAGAATCACTGTAGACTAATATTATGGGATGGAAGAATCACTGTAGACTAATTTTATTATGGGATGGAAGTATCACTGTAGACTAATATTATTATGGGATGGAGGAATCACTGTAGACTAATATTATTATGGGATGGAGGAATCACTGCTGAAAAAAATTATCATGGGATGGAGGAATTACTGCAGACTAATATTATTATGGGATGGAGGAATCATGGTAGACATCCTGTATATTACTACAGAATGGAGATCCAGTGAAGAACATGGATGGAGAGAGGAGGGACACTGTGAACCAACCAATAAGCAGCCTAGTAACCCAAGATTCCAAGTGACATCACCAACCCAAGAAGGGAGACGGCCCAGTGAAAAACATGGAGTCAGGCTGCCAACTCCTGTCCGGCTGCCAACAACATAAGCACATGTCCATCTGTAACGGCCTGCGCTATTCTCCCAGTAAAAGGTGCCATCTACACACATCCAATGGCATCCCGGGCCTTTCTAAGTACGATCTATGTCACTGATTTGATTTACCACAACACAACAAAAGTATAGCAGGCTTGTGATTAGAACTGCCTCCCAAACGTCACTTTTTTCCTTTGCAGTGCGCCGCTTTTGACCGGGGCCCGCTGAGTTCCTGTCAAAACGTAGTGCACTATATAGGGTACAGTGTCATTTAGTGTGCATACCGTGACCTTGACTGCGGAGGAGTAGAGAGAATAGTAATTTCCATTTCCATTTAATAGGACAGGAAGGCATGCTTACGGTTCAGTGTAGATACCTAGTAGATAGGATGTCAACCGAATTGAGGTGTGGACTAAAATCGCCCTAAGTCCTGGATTACTAGCTGGTGAGTCAGTGGAAGAGTTGAAAGCTATGTTTTGTTAGAAGAGATTTCGTTGCAGTCTCATTCACTCACTATAATTATTATTTTATTTGACATTTCTTCACTGACTCGGCCGGTAGCTACTTCATAAAGTCAAATGTACTTACTGTTATTGGTTTGTGTGGTCTTCCAACCCACGTACATCAAAGTGAATGGACCAACTATAATGTACTCTGCATAAGAGCTACTGCTAAATTGTTAAAATACGTTTTTAATTACGTGTCTTGTGGTAAGTGCAGTGTGTTGAACGTCCTCAGGGTTGCACGATTCCACGTGAAGATTCATTTCTGTTAAAGATGACATAGTATACAGTATATAACAAACAATGTTCCCGGTTTAAACTAGCTGATATCCCCTCAAAAGGCCTTTTTTTAAATAACATTTTGTCTGAAGCCCAGCCAGAGGAATGACTGTGGTTGGCTAGGCTGTGGTGGGGTGTTTGGAGAATGGTTCTTCCATGGGCCTGGTGTCTGGTTACCGGGGAGTTATTTAGCCCGTCAGTCTTTCTGCCCTGAGGGGAAGTCTGTTCAGCATCGACACCGACAGGACAGGCCCGGCCTCTCCAGCCCCGGGGCTGCAACGGCCCCTCGCACGGCCCAGACCGAGGCCTGAAGACTGGGCCAGAGGTCACCACTGAACAGGGCCGGGACAATGTCTCTGGACAGGTTGACCACATCCACCGATGAAAATGCAATGAAAACAAACAGAGCTGCCGATATGGGGCCTTCTCCTGTGTCCTCGTTAATCACACCTTCAAAGACCCCTGACACCAACCCACTCGTCCATCCACCGCTCTCCCTATAACAACCACTATTCTCCCTGCCTCCTCCCTTCTTCTTCCCCCCCCCTTCAGTCTCCCTCTTCCCTGTCCCACCCCCTCTTTGCCCCTGTCATCCCCCTCTTCTCCCTCATCCACTCATCCATCAACTTGGCTGAAAGAGGGACATGACTTCTAAACAACGGAAGGTCCACAGTTTCTCTTCCTTGAGTCAACTACTTTTATACTGGTAAAAAGGAATGAAATTAATCACTTATTTTGGAGAAAAGGACTGTAATCAACCCCTTAAAAACTGGTAAAAAAACTGAAATCAACCACTTGAACAATGTTCAATGTTATATTAGGCAACAGTATTATATTTTTGCTCAGATTTCTTTTTCATGTGTGAACTTGTTCTATTATAGAATTTATAATAGATCATTCAGAGAAAGCTTTTCATCCATTCAGCTCTTGGCGTGTTATATGTGGATCAGAACACTGAGTACAACACGCCGGTAACATGCAGGTCCAGCGTGTGTTCTCAATGTTGTTTCATTTCCAAACCCCTTATAACGCTGCAGATTTCAAATCCCTAATAATTTCAGAATCCCTAACGCTTCAGATTCACTAGCGATGGCCTGTGTTTGTCAACTGTCTCAAAATGCTCAGGGCCAAAGGACAAAATCACCATTGTTTGGTTGTCAGTTTTAACCAATAGCTTACCAGACTGCTCCCCTTACACACAGCAGCTTGCTACAGCCATATTCAAACGTATTACATTCAATCATTCTTAAATTGAAGTCCGTACTGAAGAAACAACACACACAACAAAGGTATGACTAACAACTTGTTAAAAGATTACCGTTCAAAGTTTCTCTTTGCATTTCATAGTGACAGATAAGAAGCAGATAAGAAGATGTTACATGTTTTCTACATGAGTGACAGTTCATTTGTGGTTCAAATTGACACAATGGATTAGCAATACTTGAAGAAAATAAACTGTGGTCCTTCTACTGGTTATACTGTAGTACTGGGGTATTCAACTCTAGACCTCGAAGTCAGTCCGACTCCATTTTCATTGCAACTCCATGATCAGGGAAATTTTTAGACCAGGTGGGTACAATTAATGACAAGATAGGAACAGAAAACCAGACAGTTCTGGTCTGGACCTCGTAGGGTACGAGCTGAATATCCCTGCTCTGGTCCATACATTACAACACGTTAAAAATGTATATAAAAAATACAAATGCCCAACTAATCTTTTGCCAGGCATTGTTGATTTCCTGGGATTTATTTTACATGAGTAACACCTCCTGAGTAAATGGTTAAATGTCCCACTATTGCTAGACATCAGCTTCACATCACTGTTAGGAATGCGGAGCTATCCAGAGCCTACAGTTCCTCGTATCTCGTCCGCCATTTCAATAAACCGACAGAGGCAAGGAGCAGGAGGTTTCAAGTGTCCGTTCAGACCTCTTTGCCGTCACTCTAGAGCCAGTCTGGGGCTCCTGTTAGCTGTGTGGTAGCATTGTTGCCGTACGTACGCCGCGCCTATAAATATCAGACAGCTGAATATTCAGATACAACTGTTTCTTTTTCACCTTTAGACACACTGGCCAAAGAACCGCCCCTGACCCGGCCGTATTCCTGGTCAGTTCGTTCAGCGCGACCCTGCAGCGTGGCACCGGTGTGGTGACACGACCCCCATGGGACTGACCCCTCTGGACTGACACTGAGGACCATGAAATCCCTCAAAGTCCAGAGGCCAAGACACCTTCGTTCTATATCCAGAAATGCTGTAAATGGCATTCGGCGGGCAGACGGCAGGCAGACGGCAGGCAGACGGTGACCGAAAGCCATTGGCCTCGGGTTAACGCAGGTGGCAGAGGTTTACGCCAAAACAGAGCTGTCATATTGCTCCCATGCGGGTGCCCCCCCCCCCCGTCTCATACCGATGTCGGACAATCACCACGGAGATTGTTACCATGTCCATTATGTTAAGTTGAAGTGGCCCCAAGGTTGACATGAGCGCGGCTGAAGACTATTATGACGTACCGCTCACAGCACGCGAACAGTTGCTAGCTCAATACTCACCGATGAAAGGATGTCTCGGGGCAACACTGCACAGCTGTGGAGTAGGGAGAATTCATTCCCAACGTCTCTTTTCTCTCGCTTGTTCAACTCTTCAACGTTATCGGTAGATCACATCGGCGCACGGCACAGCAAGTGTCAAGGGCTGCACATGAAACAGGTGAACGGGAAAAAAACGGACAACCAAGAAACTGGTTTAAAGTGCCGGAGGGTACAGGACTGAAGGAGGTCTGGAGTATGTTTTCATTTACTGGTATTCACCACCAGCAGGGGCAGTGCTTGTGCCAGCGAACTGACCAATACCCAGTAGGAGCTGAACGGGGGTATCGCCCTCCCCTCGGGTTGCTAGGATATAGATATCAAGCAACACTCCTCCCCTTACACCCCCCCCCATATACAGTTGATCCCAGTCTAACTGTAACCTCTATCCATCCTGAAAAGCTCATCCTTGCTCAGCCATTTGTTCCTGTGCCTTGCCCAGTCATACAGATTCCCCTGAGGTTTCACCGACAGACGTCTGCTGCGTCATCACACCAGCCCCGTGGCCCGGCAGACCCGGTGCCATCAGCCTGGCAAGTGCAGCAATGCCATCACATAGCCCTGGTGAATTTGGCGTAGGCTGGGCTCGTTCTCTCTAGCTGAAGAGAGACGGAGCTCGGCGACTCAAATCAGCACTGACAAACTGTCATTTCCATAACCGGAAAAGTGACTCCGGAGCCCCATGGAACAGTCCGCCTGTCCGGTGGATCAGAGAAACTTTGGCAGAAAAAACCTAAAGAGGAACCAGGCTCTAGGAATGGCTTGTCCAGAGCCAGCTGGAGATCATATGAGTGCATGACCATTGGGGCCAGATTGTTCTTCAAGATGTTCTAATGTTCTAATGTTCGACAGGGTCCAATAATAAACCACAGTGTTTATGTAGAGTGCAACTGATCAACACCTCAGGAGTTAATGTCAGTTGACTTCAAGCCAATTCCCTTTCACTTCATGCCCGTCTTAAGGACGGCTGAGGTAAATACTAATGGCAGAAGTGGACAGTACTGCTGAAAGATATAAAGCACTATAAATAACCAGTTAACTGAAGTGTCGTCCTCTTGGGATGTCGTTTGTTACCCATTTAGTGTTTATCGCTGCCCACTTAGTGTCCTTAGTCACTGTATCCCTGGGAACTGGATGAGAGCAGACAGACAGACAGGCAGATGGGCAGACAGACAGACAGGCATGCATGCATGCACACAGGCAGACAGACATACAGACAAGCGTGTGTGCATGCAGACAAAAATGCTAAAAGTTGTACAAGATGGCTTTCACACTACTGTGAGATAAACATAAAAATATATTTAAGTTTGACGCTACAACAACAGCTACATCCTTCTATAAAAGCATCATCTCTTTCTCTCCCTCTTCCTCTCACTCAAATAGTATCAGGCTGTAAACCAAGAGGCGTTTGCGGTGTTAAGAGATGAATGAAGAGTGAATCAGCAGGCTAAAATAAAGGGCAGGGTCACAGAAGGGCTAGAGCAGGAAGGATAAAAAATAGATGCTGGGTATCCAGGGAACTCAAGCCCAGGGAGGTGTGGAACAGAGATGACATGGACTGTTGTTCCTCTAATGAAGACACACCAACCCTTTTCCTTTCCTCAAGGCCCACAGACCAGTCCAGGCCCACTGGGCTTAAGGTGGACCAGTCCAATGGATATTGGCCTGAGTTGCCATGTGGCCAGTCCAGCATACGCGCCTTCAATGCACCTGGTGGAGGGAGCTGATGATGTCATGGCATGAGGGGGTGGGCTAAAACTGTAGCCATGGCAACCTTTACACTAGTTAGAAGGAATATGACATATGGGGAAAAATCCCCTGCAGTTCCACATTGACACACACACACACACACACACACACCCCCACGCACACGCACACCCAACCACATGCACGCACGCACACGCACGCGCACATATGTATGAAGAGAGACACACATGGACAAACACCATCCACAGTTTCATCTCTTCTCCAGCTGCCAAGGCAGGATAAGGTTATTTTAATCTAACCAGCCCCGACACTGAACAGAAACTCGTACTGTTCACTAGTGGACTTCATCAAATCAAACCAAATATTTTGTACCAAAGGAACGAAAAAGGGTGACTAGCCTTGGAAAATAATACATTTTTATCAACACCACTTGGACTTTTCTACATTTTATTGTGTAACCACAAATCTAGATGGACTTCATTCGTTTTTACCATCAAAACAAAGTGAAAAAGACAATGTTACTTTACATGTTTATGAATTAATTACAAATACAACACAGAAGGTTTTAAGCCCCTATTATCAAGCTTTGGCAGAGATATCTTTATAGCAATCAGTCTCAGCCAACAGCACACATCTAGATACAACAATGGTTACACATTTGCTTTAGCTCCGTCAAGCTGGATGAGAGACTTTGGCGAACAGCAGTTCAACTCTTTCCATGTATTCTCATTTGGAGTGAGGTCCAAGCTTTGACTGAGTCAACTTTTGGTTTTCAAGCCACTCCAGTTTGGCTTTGGTTCTATGTAGGGCCACCACGCCTCATGGACAGGATGTTGATGGACTTGGTGATATGACTAAAATGCCCTAGTTTGGTCTCATCCAACCATACATATAATCTTCTGCTTGGTTTCAGCATCTCCCACATGTCTTCTGGCAAACTCGAGCTCAAAGATGTAGCCCAGTTTTCTTTTTGCCATTCTTTCATAAAGGCCTGTTTTGTGAAGCACCAGGGCTATTGCTGTAGCATGCCCAGGGTGTCCCTGCGCCGCGGTGGATGACTGTAGTTCCATTAAAGTTGCCGTAGGCCTTGTGGTGGCTGCCAGGACTAGTGCCCTTCTTGCTGAGGTTTTGAGGACAGCCTGTTCTAGGCAGATTCACGGTTCTGCCATATTCTCTCCATTTCCTAACAATGGACTTCACTGTCCTTGGAAATGGGGAGGTTATCATATCCTTCCCCTGGTTGGCGCACTGAAGAACCTTATTTTCCGGATTTACTTTGAATGTTTCTTGGTCTTCATGATGTAGGGTTTGTTAGAAATTGTAATCACCAACTGCGGGACCTCACAGGGAAACACTTTGACAGCAAAAAGCGGACTCTGTTCAAATCATTAACGTAATTCTCAGTTCATAACCCACATCATATATAAACCATTAACTTTATAGCTTTGTGTGTATACAAACCCATATAATTATGTCCTGTACATACATTGTACAATAATATTAAACATCTGTCATACCCACATGGAAAACATGCTTATATATGTAGAGGATTTCTCAACGTATTTCTGAACATATATGTACTATTTCCTGTATATGTTCATGAAATATATAATGTGCGTTTCTCACAATATCATGATATATATATATATATATCATGTCATATATTTTAACGTTGAATAATATGTTTTAAAATAATGATATATATGAATATGCAGAACTTTTCTCATCAACACATCATGGAATTTGCCTTCAAGACATTATTTTCCAGAGAATTATCGTTGTCAAAATGGTGTGCGACCAAACCCAACAACCAGTCTAGACCTTATTGCATTATATTAGTTACAGAGAAAACAAAATTATTATCTTTTACAAACCACAGCTGATTTGTAAATTGTACAGTATCTATTTATCATAATTTCATTGTATTATAAATGTAAATATGTGTGTTAGCCACACCCACGTATTAACCACTGTGGTTAATAAATCCGCGAATAAGCCGCAGTTCATAAACAGGAAATCAGGGTTTGTGAATTGTAAAGATAATTGGTTGCACTTGAGCTCATTCAGGAGGTTAAGCCTCAAATTCTTGTTTGTATTAAATTACTAACTAATTTAGGACTATTTGGATTTTTGTGCTGATCAGTAGCATATACTCCTAATTAAATCCATTGTGATCTCATGTTCTTAATACAATAATATTAGGGGTGAAGACTTACGAGTCACTGCGACTAGTCCACGAACAGTACAGCGAACACGCCATGCTGTCAGCTTTGACCTCACAACCTTGTCCCCTTAGCAACAACAACTGCCACTCTCAGAGTTGACCTCTAGCTGCAATTAAACCTGATAGTCACAACGACTCCTGAAACGCTTACATCATTAATTGCCTTGAGGCTCAGGCACAGGGGATCCAATCACCATTACTTCATGGGAGATGTATGCGAGCGTTTACCGGTTGGCAGCTACGTCAGCCCGTCTCCGTTTCCCCCCGCTCCGCCTGTAGTACGTGCTTCACTTGTCACTAAGGCGCGCTCCGTCCTCTAATGTGCTGACTATCCCCACAAGACCTGATCAGTGGACGGCAAGGGTCTGGACTGGCGCTAAGCCTCCAGTTATCCTTGTATCAACGGCCCCCAAACTATCAACCCACACCGGACCCGATATGAGTCTGTGAATCCGGCGATTCAGTTGGGACACGTCCGTGGTAAATTGGAGGGGGGTGGGGGGGCATAAACATTGCCTATCCATGTAACTGTAGATCTCCCGCTGTCCTTAATTTATCCGCCTGTATTCATCTTCCTGAATGCATTATGCCTGAGCCTGGCTGTGCAGTGGCTACTACAGCCTATTCATGTCTGGAGTTTGCAGTCGGCATGCCATGCAGCAGTTGGCAGGGCAGCTGGGCCAATGAGGCCGTGGGCAGGGGTAGGCCGTGGGCCGATGAGGCAGTGGGCCGGGGTAAGTTGCTATGGAGAAACACATCGGCCATGTCAGTCATGTACGGGAACCAGCCAATCGGCTTTGAGCTCCCGGCTGTGGACATGTGCGCGTGTTCGTCTTGCCTGGGCCTGGGTTCAAGTGTTATTTGAGGGGAAGTGAGGAATGGGGTATTGTGTTTGGGGGAGTGAGGAACGGGGTATTGTGTTTGGGGGAGTGAGGAACGGGGTATTGTGTTTGGGGGAGTGAGGAAAGGGGTATTGTGTTTGGGGGAGTGAGGAACGGGGTATTGTGTTAGGGGGACTGAGGAACG
>JACXGJ010015302.1:0-13660 GCA_016801105.1 Esox niger | reverse complement strand
TGTGTGTGTGTGTGTGTGTGTGTGTGTGTAGGGACATAAAAAACAGGCCAAGGACAATGTTTTTGTTTTGAATCTAATGTTTCTAGAAGCATTTACAGTTCTTAACAACAATCCTAACACTTTTGAAAGCTACTGACAAAAAAATATATTATATTATCACTTATAATGATAGTAAACTGATGTACCAGTTTTCCCTGGCTAACAAATCTGTTATGACAATGTACATGAAACCCAAAAATCCAACAAATAATCTCTTTTACATAAAATAATCCATTTGACTCTTTGACTTCAGAAGCTTGTAACTCCTAAATCACTGCAAATGCTGAATGTGGTTTTAAATTCATATTCAAGTATTGCTAATTGTTTTTTTTTACTCAAATGAATACACACATACAATAAACACATCACTTGGTTCAAACAGGGGCGATACTGATTCCCCAGTGAACCTCTATTAAACTTCCCCATTAATTCCCCCTTTATTCTTCAAAAGCATTTCATCCAGTCTGGATAAACAGGCCATTTTATCTTGGTCAGAGAGCATTGAAGTGGAGAAATCCCTGAGAGAAACTCCAGCCCAATAAGCATTAAGGGATTATGTCATATGTACAACCACGAATGTGTGACTTGGCGAAATGGTGAAATACCTTTGAGTGTCATTGTATGAACCACTAAACTTTTGTTCGCAAAAAGGGGTGGAGCTGCGTCCAGCTATTTTCCTTGATTGGCTTTCCGACAAATGCATTGGCTTTCCCACAAGGTCACTCTGTGGACCACACCATTCCGTTCTGTGGAAAATCTCCCAGCGAGGACAGGAGTCAGGTAATTCAAAGGCTGCCACGGGGGACTGGCCACGAAGAAGTGTCATGTCCGACGATGTCTACGACCTTGTCTACGACATTGTCACCGCGGAAACATCCTAACTACTCTATTAGGTGATTATAATCTTTATAATTTTCCCCCCAAAAGACGCTCACCTAATACAATGGGAATGTAATACCACTGCATGTTTGATGACTTTTATTACACAACAGAATATCAAAGAAAAACTGTGGTGAGGAAAACCGTGGGTGCTGATTTCCAGGAACCACTTGAACAATGCTAGGAGATTTGTTCAAAACGAGCCCATCATCCTTACTGAATGGGTAATGTTCATCCTGTCCGACGGTCACTTTCCTTCCCACAAGGCCTTTCACTGTATCACCCCTTCGATTCAATTCAGAGGGGCATTACACCCGAAAAATTTCTTTACAACTCCAAAGCAATAAAATAGGAAACATTTAATAAAGTAAAATATACAAAAGTAAGTCAAGTCAATCAGAGATTCCAAGTGCACATTACACACACATTTCAAAAGTATATTCAAAAGGATTTCAAAGTAACATTTGAAATGTTAGCTTAATAGCTAAGGTAATTACAGTGTCATAAATATGCACAAACACGAGTTAACAAATGTGCAGCAAGGGCCAGCTCAGTCGGTTATATTTACAATCATGTTTGCATTTTACTCATGGCAACTAGTCACATGTAGCTGCCATGATTGAACACCAGCTGTCTGAGCAGGCTCTCCTCCAAGCCAGTCTCCCTGTAGACGAGGAGGGCGTCCTTATGAAAGTTTCTGAGAAGCGCCTGCCTTGGGCTGGTCATGAAATGTTTCTACTATTTTCTGGATTATGTAAATAAGCGTGTATGGACCTGATACTGCTCTGCAGGCACAACTTTGGGTCTTTGTGCTGTAAGCTGAGGGAATCTTTGTAGAACTCAGCATGCCAAGTCTCGGTTGGGGGTCCCGTTTTGCCAATTCTTGGGTGTTAAAAAGACCCCAGACAGCAATGGGTTCTATCACTGATTAAAGCACTTTTAGTCAGATGCCGACTGTCATGTAGAGTTGTGTGAGCTTTTGATTGCGCGGAAGGCCTTTCAGATCGTTTCTCAGATCGATAACGGCCTTGTTGAAGTTATCTGCGGTATCTCTGTCTCTCGCTCCATCCGTAGCCTTTCCCTCTCCAGCCATCTCCCAGACAGTAGACAGTGATGGCAGACAGGTGGTTGACTAGGCAGTGGGCAGGCCATCCGTGGGGAATACCTCTCAGGGGGTACGTAGCCAGCTGTCACACTGCCTGGAAGCACAGTCAGGAGGCTCACAAGATGAACACACATAGAAGCACACACACACACAAACACACAGATATATACACAAACCTATACAGACACAAACACACACGCTTTGAGAGAAAGCAAGCAAGCAGTACTGTAAGAATACACACAGTGTCCCGCAATAGTCCTCCTGCCGTTTTAGAGTTTCGAGGTCCTCTTGACGCCATCCAAAGCAACACGTTGATGACCTCTATGAACAACACGACAGACCATGTGGGTCCTGATGGATTTGTATTTATAAACACTAGAACACCGCTCAGAGGCAAAATCAAAAAGGCTTGATTGATTTCGAAGAAGTTGGGTTGCACGAATCAAAGCAGTTCAGACATATCTGGTCCGACAATTCACAACCAAGCCTGGCTGACGGTGAGTGGAGTCAGAGTTAGAAGCAGGATTCTACATACTGCCCCTTTATACCCGGGCCTACACATTCACAACCAAGCCTGGCTGACGGTGAGTGGAGTCAGAGTTAGAGGCAGGATTCTACACACTGCCCCTTTATACCCGGGCCTACACATTCACAACCAAGCCTGGCTGACAGTGAGTCGAGTCAGCGTTAGAGGCAGGATTCTACACACTGCCCCTTTATACCCGGGCCTTCACATTCACAACCAAGTCTGGCTGACGGTGACAGTTGGCACAGAAAACACCACAAATGCATTGAATAGTTGTGAGCATATCACATCAAGTTACTAACCATTATCTGATCAGGTCATTAAGACAGTATAGTACTGGTGGTAATGGGGATGATTATAATGATGATTGCACTGTTCATATTAATGTTTATGCAAATCGTCACTGTAATTTAATTATGCATGTATGCAGTTCAAACCAACTAAACACTCGGCTAATTGGCCGCCTTCATATCTCCATGGCAACCAACCAGCCCACTACAATCCCCCCCACTCCTCGGTTGCACAATCTATCTTTTTTCCTTCTAATTTCCCTCATTACCAGCTAAATCAGATATTGAAAAAAGCTAAGTAGGTTCTTATACATTTTTTATAATGTTAACTAAGGATGCAAGTGTTTCCCAGCTCTCTCTCTCTCTCTCTCTCTCTCTCTCTCACACATACACACACACACACACACACACACACACAAACACAAACACACAAACACAAACACACACACTACTCCTTAAGGAAACCTAAACCAAAGACAGCCACTTCCATCTCCTCAATTAGGAGCTTACCCAAACACAGCCACTTCCTTCTCCTCAAATAAACCTAAACCAAAGACAGCCACTTCCTACTCCTCCTTCAGGAGCTTAACCAAACACAGCCACTTCTCCTCAATTAAACCATAACCAAGCATCCTCAATTAAACCATAACCAAGCACTGCCACGTTCGTGTCAATCAAACCTAAACCAAGCACAGCCACGTCCTTCTCCTCAATTAAACCTTAACCAAACACAGCCACGTCCTTCTCCTCAATTAAACCTTAACCAAACACAGCCACGTCCTTGTCAATCAAACCTTAAACAAACAGAGCCACGTCCTTCTCCTCAATTAAACCTTAACCAAACACAGCCACGTCCTTCTCCTCAATTACACCTTAACCAATACACAGCCACATCCTTCCCCTCAATTAAACCATAACCAAACACAGCCACATCTTTCCCCTCAATTAAACCTTAACCAAACACAGCCACGTCTTTCTCAATTAAACCTTAAACAAAAAGAGCCACGTCCTCCTCAATTAAACCCAAACCAAACGTGCGTAACAGAGAAAAAGAGTTGGAATGTGTTTGATGGACGCTATGCTTTCAATAGCAGTAAGGGGTATGTCTGCTAGTGTGATTTCTAGATCACCGCAATGTTGTCCTCCCAACAGGGAGTGGATCAACCCAAGGAATGTGGATTCAATACCTATCTACTTTTGACAGGGTAACTAGCTAGCTGGCTAACAAAAGCCAAAGCAACGAACTGAGCTGCTCTCACCCTGTGTTGTTTGCCTTTGGATTATTAGAATGAGTGTCCCCTCCCACCATGCAAAAGAAAGTATACTGAGTTAAACAACAAGAATAATATTGATGATTGGCCACAGGGTAACTGAATATTTGTTTGCACTATAATCAAATGTATTGTACTATAAATATAATCTTCATTAACTAACATATTTTCTGTTATAATAATAATTCTATATTTTGTTTTTGTTATCC
Source organism: Esox niger (assembly GCA_016801105.1). NCBI lineage: Eukaryota > Metazoa > Chordata > Actinopteri > Esociformes > Esocidae > Esox > Esox niger. The sequence goes on along the minus strand of JACXGJ010015302.1, from coordinate 9,341 downwards.
ACATGAAATCATGTTTTATCATGATAAACTTTCCCTTTTGTAGCACAAAGGCTATTTCTGCATCTTTTCCGATAGCATTATCCCTTGCCAACTGGAAAAAAACAGACATTTGTCATATCTGCCTTGGCCTTGATTTCAGCATCTATAAATGTCTGACTGGACCAAATCTGAACCATCTATGGCAGCCTTTTGTATGTGTAGGTTCCCATTTGGTCCTGTCCGAACTTATGTGGATGTTACAAAGCCAGGTCAGGTGGAGCAAATGTCACCATGTTTTCAGTTGTTGTGGCTCTCCGGCAAAGGACTTACCCTGGTTAGGGCTGGAGGGAAAGACAACAGAGGACTTCTGACATGGCCTGGTTAAAGGTGTTGTTTTGGCTGATGGGCCTGATACACTCTGAAAGCAGCCGGTAGGTTTATACAACTGGATAAATCGTTGTGTTGTTGCACACAAGTGATTTTATAATGAAGGCGGCAAAATACGGAAACCTCGTGGCTTATAGGGAAAAGGTCAAATGGTGACCACTGGACCAAAATATATTACACGAACTATAGGCCACATGTGACATACCTCCCAACTGATCACACCACACAGGTAAGATTTACTGTAAAAGAACTTTATCTGTTTTTATATGATTTCTGTATTTAGTTAAATGTACCTCAGTGCCTCGGCGACTCTAACACGCTAAAAGAGCGACGCACGCGTCAGTAAAAAACATGTTAGATAGGTGCCACAAAGTTTCAGGCGCGTAAAAATTGCGTGCTGTCGTTTCCCTTTAAATGCCACCAACCCTTTAACGAGGACCCCCATTAGCCTGCCCTGTCGATGCGGAAGTCTACAGAAAGACAGGTGGTCCTTGTACGGCCGCGCGGACTCACCTGCCTCTTATCGGTGTCTCACGTACAGCCAGAAGTCAATAGCCGGAAGAGATTATTCCGTAACAGCGGCACGGTGTCACATGATTAAGTGTGAAGAGCCTCTCAGAGTCACATTCACCGTCTGCCCAGGCAGAGGAGCCCGCTTGCCGCTTCAGGAGAGGACCCGCTTGCTCGCTCGCACGCACGCGCACGCTCGCTCCCTAGTTAACCTATTGGAAACGCTGCCAGGCATGTGTCAGGAGTGTGTAGATTAGGGGTTGTCCTCTGGTGGCATATCGGCGGGCATGGGCCTGACCACTCCTCCGTCTGTTTTCTTCCCCTGTTACCATGGAAACTCAGAGTAAACTCAGGTCTGAGGCTGGTGGGCGTGGTTCTGTTGCCTTCTGCCAGTGACAACAAGATGACAGAGGAAGGAGACCTGGTGGCAGATATACAAGGCTCTCACACCCTGACTAACTGAGACCAGGATTCCCTAACCCTTTCCCAGCACCCCCCCCCCCATTCTGGTGCTACTTCAATGGGAACCGGGTCCATGTTCCCGAGCATCTTATCCACAAGAGACGGTTTTGGGATGCTGCAGCTGTCACAGAACTCACGGGTGGGTCTGGTCTGGTTTCTAAGTGTTTCCCTTTGTTTCTTTTATTTATTGACGTGCTAACGTTGCCCGTTAACGTCACTCGTCCAAAAGACTGACGTTTAAGGGTAAACTGAGATTCCCTGTCTCGATTCCAGAGCGTAACGAGATATAGAGGATGTGAAAAGGCTAACTCCAGACGTGATATCCCAGCCCGTTTAACAGGCAGCCGCGGCGGAGTTGGTTAGTGCCGGTCTCACACGCCAACTGTGTGTGGGTGTGTCTGTGTGTAGCAGGGCACAGCTGCCCACGGTGATGGATGGGCCTCTTTGTAGCCCAGGTTAGAAGTCATCCTTGATGGGACGGACCAACTGTTTATCACTCTCCACCTGCCGCCTCTCGCCTCGTCCCGCCTCCGCGCCTCAGTTCCTTCCATTCTCCCTCCGTTCGCCTTCTCATGACGGATGACCAGCAGCCAAACTCGCTCTTCGCCCGCCCTCTCGCTCCCGCTTTTCCTCCCCGTTTCACCTGATTGCCGGTTTTATTTTTTTCTTCCCTCTCTCCTTTCATTCCTCCCTCTTTGCCAGCCATCTCATAACATTTGTTTAATACAAGGGCATGTTTCTCAGCTAGCTCTGTGTTTCTCGCACACACACACACACACTCGACCAGTATTGATTCTACGGCATTGTTCCTATAAAAATGTCATATTTATAAGCCAAACTGTAAAGGGTGACTTTTCCCTTGTATTATGTGTTTCCAAAAGTGCTTTTGACAAGATGGGCAATTTCTAAATCTAAACTCATACCAACTCAATAAGGGAAGCCCTTAATTACTCTGAATCCACTTCCCTCATTAAGTGGAGGTCAAACTTGATTAATCCGCGTTTATTTCAAATCTGTTGCCAAGGCCTGTGGGACTGGATATAAATGCTGTCTCTCCTTCATTGCAGTAACACCTCCCTCCATCTCTTCGGTCCTCTCATCCAGTTAGTCCAATCAGTGAGATGTTAAGTGAAATGCATTACGCCTGAGCAGCACACCTAGCCATTACTGAGCCAGACTGGCGGGAGAGCTTCTTCCCCGGTAAGGGGGAAAAAAAAGGAAACATCCTTCCGCATTCAAATTAGCGGCTGTGGAACTTAAGGAAACAGTCTTCCGAGAGTTGTGAGCGTATGGAGCAGATACAACAACGTCTCCTCTTAACGGAGGGCGACTTGATAAAGGGAGTAATTCATCATCAATTTCCTGCCGAGCAGCAGCAGAGACGTATTCCCTTCCTGGCAGGCAGCTCTGCCGTCCTCCGTGATTAATTTGAATAAACAGCACTACATCAACATTAATGCTGATTGCTGATTAAATTTAGATCGCTCATGTTTTCTGGCAGAGACAGATGATCGGAAGTCGAGTCCGGATGACATCTCTCTTCCATCTACAATCCTGTCCTTCCGTCCCTCTCTTTTTCTCAGGGTCCTTCTCACCCTCTCCTCTCCTTCTCAGTGTCCTTTTCTCCCTCCTCCCTCTCCTTCGCAGTGTCCTTTTCTCTCTCCTCCCTCACCTTCTCAGTATCCTTTTCTCCCTCCTCCCTCACATCATCCGTCTCTCGCCCTCGTTATCTATATATCCCTGTCTCTATATTCTGTCTCCTCACCCCTCTCCTCTCCACCTCCTCCCTCTCTCAATCTCCTCCCTCTTCTCTCTCAGACTACCTCTTAAACGGCTCTCTCTCCTGCCTTACCGCTGTAAACATTCTTGAAGAAACACCATATCCTCCTGGCACCAAATTCCACACCGTCATCCCGGTGGTTCCCCGACTCAATACATCTGACACTCAGAGGGAACCCAAACTGATGGTCCCACACTCACGGTATCAACCTGATTTGTGAAGGCGTTGTTCTGCTCAAATCCAAACCAGAGGGGCCCTCTCCACTCTGGCGTGGCACAGGGCACCGATCCCGTGTGAGTTGCTGGTGAACCATCAGGCTAGCGTCAGCACCAGCAGAGCGGTTCAGTAGCCTAAATCAGGGTCGCTGGAAGGTGCCATCTGACTGTTTGAAGTTCAGGTCGGGAGTTCGGGTGGGGGCAAGGCAGAGAGGGCAAGGCAGAGGGGGCAGTTTGAGCGCTCGTGCCTTTAAAACATAGAACTGGCACAGACGTTTTACTGCCATGGTACCGGAGGGAGCCCAGGAGGTTGAGGCGCTGGCAACATTAAGCTTCATGTGAGGCGGATAGCTACACGCAGTCGTGTGGGTTTAGTGAATTCCAATACTAATTGTCTAATTGTAATGTCCAGTTCTAATGTCCAAGTCGAACTGTAATGTCAAAGATCAATTGTATCATCGTCAAACAAATAGACTTCAATTCATCCAGGCTTAAATTTCAATATCATACATTACCACATGATTACACACAAAAGTAGGGGTCCTCTTATCTCTTATCTCTGTATATCCCATTAATGCTATTTGATCGGTAGAATAGATCAGATCTCTGGAAAGGGACCAGCCGAACTGTAAAGATGCTGCACCATAGTATTGCACTACTCTATATTAGAACATACAACTCACTACTCAAGCTGAAAACCTAATGTACCAAAGTACTGCACTATTCTGTACTACAAGAAAACAGTAGTTACCTGAAAACGCAATGTAACCAAAGTAGTGAACTTCTCTATATTACGACAAAACACAACTTCAACTGAAAACGTGCTGGAACCAAATTACTGAACTTCACTGTATTAGAACAAAACACTACTTGAACTAACTGAAAACATATTGTATACAAATTACTGAACCTCTCTATAATGGAACAAAACACAACTTCTCGCACTTCAAAATAAAGAAGACTGATACATAACAGAAGAAACAAACAGATGGCATTGCAACAAAATGCATCAGAGGAAAAAAGCTATGGGAATTCCAGCAAAATGGAGCACTCTGACAGAGAGAGAAAACAAGCTGCGAACTCCTGACTAACAGAGACATAAAAATTGCTTCGCTTACTCAACAGTCTCCTTAATGAGTCTCTGGCAGATGAAGGAAGACAAGTCTTCTATTAATATTGAATTATGTGTACATTCTTGTCTGGTGGTAACAGTATCTATAGTAACAATAGCATATGTTAATAATAGCATCTCTCCCCAAGGCCTTGGGGGGGCCAATGGCCTACATTTGACAGAGCCGCCCCCACACCGCGCCCCTCCCCCTCTAAACCCCTCTGAAATAATTCTGCCCCATGCTCTTCTTCTTAAGGCCTGGATGCAGATGGCTAAGATGTTCTCTTGCACACAAATGATAATCCCTTCACATTTAATCAATGGCTGAGTGAACTTTGGTTCAGCCTTTGGATGTGCATTAGGTCACCGAGCGCTGCGGACGACAAAGTCCACACAGGCTGCTTTGGTGGAACACTTGTATTCAACGCATGTGCGCACGCCAAACACTGTTGAATCTTCAGGGCGAGCCCACTGAATAACAGGCGGTGTGCCTCTGCCCATATAAATGGCAAATTGTAGCGATCTTTAAAACAAAAGTGGGGAGGGTGGTTTTGCTAGTTGGATTCCAGCTTGTGTGGGAGGCTTCGAGGTGAGACGGACACAGGGTTGGCAGCGGACAGACTCACCCAAAAGCCCGGCGGAAAACAGCGCTGTCGTCATCACCCGCTCCCGAGCAGTGGGACGCGTTCAGGAAATCGGTGGTCACACTCAACTCACACAACAACTTAAACAACCGATTCCTCTTTTAGCACGCCTCCTGCTTGGGTAACTGAGGACTGACAACTCATGATTACATAACTAGACAGGGAAATGAACGTAAGTGATGTGGCCACGCTCATGTCAAAGTTGTAGAGCTGTCGTAATGACAGATGCACTACGTTCTAAACTAAAAAAGCACATTATAAGGTGTATCCACCTCTAAAATGCATTCCTATTCAGGCCCACACAGATCTCTCTCTCTGTTCAAGTCAGTTTTAACCTTTAATCCTCTTTCATACTGAAGAGAAGACCATTCTAATGACTAATACTGTCTGCTTGTCATGATCAGAGAACACATTTCATGTCTTTTCACTTTATTTGGGGGTTTAGAGGAAAGCAGCCAAATCACAGGGCTTTTATCCTCGACCAAAAAGACAACCGATCTTTCCCAGGACTAAAGAGAGAATAAGCTAGGAGATAAAAGTTGTCTACAGGGAGATGCAGGAGTATTTGGTTAACCAGAAGGAGGAGGAGATAGTGAACATCAACATGACCTGTTGGCTGAAGTATTATCTACACTACATTTCCGGCCCAGATGCTAATAATGTATTTCATTTTATGCCAGAAAGCAATAAAATGTTTACAATATTCACAGATCTGTGTGACAACTGTAGGCTGCTACAGGAAAATGGGGCATGTCACCTATCTGCTCATCACTTCTCATCCACCTGCTTCCTAGCACAGAGCCCAGACTAACACTATGCAGTATACTAGTCCAGAGGCCAGACTAACACTATGCAGTGCACTAGTCCAGAGGCCAGACTAACACTATGCAGTGCACTAGTCCAGGGGCCAGACTAACACTATGCAGTGTATTAGTCCAGGGGCCAGACTAACACTATGCAGTGTACTAGTCCAGAGGCCAGACTAACACTATGCAGTGCACTAGTCCAGAGGCCAGACTAACACTATGCAGTGTACTAGTCCAGATACTGGAATAAAGGTAATTATTAATTCAGAGACTAAACCAAAGCAAAGAATTGATTTAGAAAATGCTTGCAATTTAAAAGTAAAAATAAAACTCATGGGAAAGCTGGCGCGGCGTCAACGTGTGTGTGTGTGTGTGATACTGCCCATCCCTTGCTGATGAAGACCACCTGTAAAGCCAGTATTAATTCCAAAGCACCCTGGGTATCTCTCTGTGTATTGCATCGAGGCCAACATACCTCCTTTACAATGACTAATGGTCTGTGCTGACCACGGTCTATTGAAGCTGTTTGCCTTATAACCGACAATTAACGCTGCACCACTATGTTCAACATGCACAATGTGGACAAAGGAGCAAATCGACATTTTAGTATCGTCCGTTGGTTTCGTCCAACGTCCAAGTGATGTGTTTCTCTCGCTTTCCCTCCCTCAACTCTGAGGTCTGAGGCCAAATGACCCTCCCCAAGCAATTAGAGAGGCCTTCACCTAACTTTTCTTCGATTTCCAATAGTTTGGGCCAGCGATGGAGGGCCAACAAGCTAACTCAGGTTTTCTTATAGGGAACTCCAACAACAGGCTAACACAGGATTTTCTATAGGGCAGGCCAAAACTTAGCTAACACAGGGGCTGAACTCCAAAAGCAAAATAGGCAGCCCTTAAACCTTGCACGAGTGGTATTCAAACAAGGGCCTCCAAGACAGTTCCACTCAATATTTTCATTGCAACCCCGTGATTAGGATTTAGCCTTGTTTTACCTCATCATTAACGGCACCCACCTGTTGTCCTCAGACTAAATAAGTCCCCGATTAGGGGGTTGCAATGGAAACACAAGGCTAAGCAAATGTCCCTAAACATTGCTTGTGGAATGGAAAGTAATATATATGCATAGACAACCTTCAACACATTGTCATGATTGATGCCAAATGATGGAAACTCTGGGCCTAAGCACACTAAAAACAGTTATCGGGATGACATTTACATTTAAATAATATGCTAATATACTTTTCTGTTTGCAGAGGGAATATATAACGCACCCGCAAAGCGTGGCGATAGGCAGAAAACAGGCGCCTACAGTTGTTAGTGACTTGCCATGACAAATATCAGTTGTTTTGGGCAGTAAGGACTGGTAGTTGGTAACACTGCTAATACAAACACTGCTAAAACACAGTACTGACACTGCTAATACACAGTCCTGAAACTGCTAAAACATAGTACACACACACACACACACACACACACACATGCATATATATACACACACATATATATGTATATACACACACAGTATACAGCTCTGGAAAAAATGAAGAGAGCACTGCATATTTATTAGTTTCTCTGGTCTTACTATTCATAGGTATGTGTCTGACTAACATTTTTTTGTTTTGTTCTATGAACTACTGACATTACTTCCAAATTCCAAATAAAAATATTGTAATTTAGAATATTTATTTGTAGAAAATAACGGCTGGTAAAAATAACCCAAAAAAGATACATTGTGTTTAGACCTTAAATAAGGCAAATCAATATTTGGTGGCATAACCCAGATTTTTGCAGCACTTTCATGAGTCTTGCCATGCTCTCCATTTGTCTGTCACATTGCTGTTGGGTGACTTTGCCACTCCTGGAACAAAAATTCAAGTAGCTCGGCTTTGTTTGAGGGCTTTTGACCATCCATCTTCCTCTTGATCAAATTCCAGAGATTTACAGAGTCTTGATCTGGTGGTCCTCCAACCACACCTCGCTTTACCTGGCTGTGTGACATGGAACATTGTCCTGCTTGGGGATCATTGTCAGAGCAGAAGGATGCAGGTGTTCCTCCAGGATATCCTTGTACTTTGCTTGATTCATGCGTCCTTCGCAAAGACAAATCTGTCCGATTCCAGCCTTGCTCTACCAAATATCACAATGGAAGCAAGATACTGTGGCTTGTAGGCCTCTCCCGGTCTCCATCTAACCATTAGATGACCAGGTGTTGGGCAAAGCTGAAAATTTGACTCGTTAGAGAAGATGACCGTACTCTATTCCTCTACGGTCCAATCCTTACGGTCTTTTGCAAACTTCAGCCTGGCTCCTCTTTGCTTCTCATTGATGAAGGGCTTTTTTCTAGCTTTGCACGACCTCAGCTCTGCCCCTAGGAGACTCTTTCGAACCATCCTCGCCGTGCACTTCACCCCAGCTGCTGTTTGCCATTTGTTTTGCAGGTCACTTGATGTCATCCTACAGTTGTTGAGTGACATTCGAATGAGTTGACGGTCATCTTGGTCAATGGACAATTTTTTTCGCCCTCTGCCAGTCTGAAGCTTTGTTGTCCCCAATGTCTGTTGCCTGATTTTGTTTTTATGAATCGCCGTCTTTGAAATTTTCAGGATGGCAGCGACCTGATGCTCACTGTATCACTATTGAATCAGTATCAGTATTGAATCCTTTTCCTCACTCAAAGCTTTTCTTTTCAACTCTTGTCATGCTGAATTGTTATTTTTTATTCAGATCACCTTTGAGGTACTTATTGCACGGTTTCTGCCATCCAGCTGGTCTTTTTGCAAGACGATCGTGAAATTAAAACCCTTGTAAAAAATGTATTTGGATCAGGTAATAAAGTCAAATGAGATGTTGGAATTTTACAGACTCTGGAAGGAATGGCTGCCATACATGTAGAGATGCTGATTCAAGAAAAATATATTTAAATAGATGTATTCTGTGTCAGCACTCAGTATACGTATTTGCATGTATATAAATCGGAGCACTCTCCATTTCCTCCCTCCGCGATGAAATACTAACGAGTTGTTCACCAAAAGATATGAGCTAATTGAATGAGATTTTGGATGATCTGCCACCCCTGGTCCATCATTTGTCTACCAGGAAAGCTGGCCCCGTCCTCCCTCGCTGCTTGCCGACTCCTCCCCCTCGCCCCGTCCTCCCACGCTGCCTGCTGACTCCTCCCCCTCGCCCCGTCCTCCCCCGCTGCCTGCCGACTCCTCCCCCTCGCCCTGTCCTCCCACGCTGCCTGCTGACTCCTCCCCCTCGCCCCGTCCTCCCACACACAGGTTCCTCACCTCCAACTCCTGGCTACCCTCAGTGCTTCTCCACAAACAAGGCAGAAGCTCTGCTCACGTATGGTTTCCACTCTAGCCCAATAACATATTGATGCCTTCAGGTTGCCTGCTGACTCCTCCCCCTCGCCCTGTCCTCCCACGCTGCCTGCTGACTCCTC
>JACXGJ010015301.1:0-13703 GCA_016801105.1 Esox niger | reverse complement strand
ACACACACACACACACACACACACACACACACACACACACACACACACATATATATATATTAGACCAAATGCACACAGCCTTACAGGGTTATAGGCCAGCTGTTTACATACTCGTAATATGATTAGGCTTTTTGACGTTCATCCAGGCTTTGTAGTCGGTCGGGCTGTGCAATTAATGGAATTCACATGGAAATAAAAAGTGTTGACATTAGTCATTTTGCAATAGTCATATTGCAAAAGAATGCAACATTTTCACTGTTTTAATCAAAATCCTTACCAAGTTCCAATTGCAATATTCTGTGTTAATCACTGTTTGAACTTTTGCACATGCCATTAGTTCCAGAAATAATTGTACACTGACATTTTGCTGTTTACCAAAATACAGCTCTGGAAAAAATTAAGAGACCGGTGCACCTTTTTGGTAAAGAAGGTTTTGAGTGAGGAACAGAAGGGTTAAAATTAAGAGACCACTGCAGATTGAACGCTTCTGTTCCTCACTCAAACCTTTCTTTTCAACTTTATTTGAAAGGAAAGAAAAAGCTGCAGTAGTGTCTTAATTTTTTCCCGAGCTATACATTCAAGTTACAGATAAATAATGAATATGTGCTTAAAGTGCAGTCTCTCTCAGCTTTAATTTGAGGTATTTACATCCAAGTTTGAGGGTTTAGGAATTAAATATCTTTAATATGTAGCACCCTCTTTTTCAAGGGACCAAAAATTTATTGGACAGTTGACTCAAAAGCTGTTTCATGGACAGGTGTGAGCTATTCCTTTGTTAATTCTTCATAAATTAAGCAGCTAAAAGGCCTGAAGGAGCTCTCAATGCAAGAGAAACAGACCATCCTTAGGAAAACAATCCATCAGAAAGATAGCAAGAACATCAGGAGTGGCCAAATCAACATTTTGGTACATTCTGTGAAAAGGAGAATGCTTTGGGGAGCTCTGCAACATAAAAAGGCCTGGACATCCATGGAAGACAACAGTGGTGGATGATCATAGGATCCTTTCCATGGTAAATGAAAAAACCCTTCCCAACATCAAGCTAAGTGAAGAACACTCTCAGGGAGGTAGGCATATCATTATCCAAGTCTACCATAAACAGAAGACTTCACAAGAGCACAAGAGTTTACCACAAGGTGCAAACCATTCATAAGCCTCCAGAAAAGAAAGGCCAGATTAGACTTTGCCACAAAACATCTAAATAAGCCAATCCAGTTCTGGAACAGCATTCTTTGTACAGAAACTATGATCAACCTGTATCAGAATGATGGGAAGAAAAAGGTATGGAGAAGGATTGGAATAGCTCATGATCCGAGGAATACCACATCATCTGTAAAACACGGTGGTGGCACTGTGATGGCATGGGCATGCATGGCTTCCAGTGGCACTGGGTCACTAGTGGATATTGATGAGGTGACAGAAGACAGAAGCAACTGGATGAATTCTGAAGTGTGTAGGGATATATTGTCTGCTCATATTCAGCCAAATTCAGCAAAGTTGATTGGACAGTGCTTCACTTTAAAGATGGACAAACATACTCCGAAAGCAATCCAGGAGTTTTTTTATTGCAATGGCAGAGTCAATCACCTGATCTTATCCTGATTGAGCATGTAATTCACTTGATGAAGACCAGAAAGCCCCTTGAACAAACAACAACTGAAGTAAAGACCGCTGCAGTAAAGGCCTGGCAAAGCATCACAAAGGAGCAAACCTAGCGTTGGGTGATGTCTATCCATTTCAAACTTCAAGCAGTCATTGCCTGCAAAGGATTCTCAACAAAGTATTAAAATAAAAATGGTATTTATGATTGTGGTAATTTGTCCAATTACATTTGAGCCCCTGAAATAATGGAACTGTGTCTGAAAATTGTTGCAATTCCTAAAAATGTCATACTATATTTGTGTTCAACCCCTTGAATAAAGCTGAAAGTCTGCACTTCGATTACATCCCTCTTGTTTCATTTTAAATCCGTTGTGGTGGCGTACTGATACAAAATTATGAAAATTGGGTCAGTGTCCAAATATTTTCCAACCTAACTGTATATTGTTCAGCCTTTCTTTGCAAAGCTCAGGTTGTATCAGTCATCCACACAGCTGAATAAACCATGCTGTTCCAGCTACATAGACAGACCTGAATGCGGATGTGATGGGCTTTGACTTAGCTAGGAAACACCTACTGGGCTCTGCCTGACCTACCTGAGGACAGACGTGTTCTGACCTGGGGACAAGACATGAAATGAAAAGCCCTGACTAAATCTACCCACAGGAAACTATTCCCTACACTTACATAATAGCGTGCGTGTTTGTGTGTGCGCGTGCGCATGTGTTTTGCACCTTAGCTCAGCAGTGTTGTACATTATTAATGGTGAACACTACTAAGTTCTCCAACACTGCCGGAACTGAAATTGAGCAGGAACCGGAGTATTTTGTGCTGTGTGCAAGGGAGAAAGATTGAGGTCATACTTGCATGTCTTAGCAAAAATATAAAGTTAGGACAGCTGATCCGTCTTAAAATCTGCATTAATAAAAGTTGCTGAACGCGTTCAAGGGATACAATGCTACTTTTAGCTGTTCCCGTAAGATAACCTCCCACACACAGCCCTACCCTGAAATGCTAAACTGATTACCTCTGTGGACAAATCCCAGATCCACCAATCAAATATATTAGGCTTTATCTCCTCCAACCAATGACATTTAATGAAATATGTTCATTTGGCCAGAAGGAAGATTATTCCAAACAACCAATTTGCAAATGTAATTTTTTTTTCTGCTTGTCTGTATAAAGTGCCATTATTAATATTGTAGGCCAAGATGACTAGCTACTGTATTCGACAACACAAGGTTACCATATGACAAACCCGCACGTACTGGCTGGTAGCATTCTCATCTCAGTGAAGTTGTATTTGCCCCTTTGTACCACAGTGGATGACCAAGCAAGTAGGTCACTTAGAGAGGATATCAAGAGGCTAATGGCAACTTTGAGAGAGTTGCTGGCTATCTTGGTTTCCACTCCACACATTTGACCTGTATAGTATGGATGGCAAGACAAAAAACATTCCTGAAGAAAGCCCCCTTCAAATATCGCTGAAAATATGCATGTTTGAGGACGGAAGAGGAAATAGAGCGACGTATAGAACATTTTCTGGGTACAATGGAGTAGAATTTCTAACGTTTGATCATGTAAACAAGCGCTTTCAATTACATCATGTCAGTATATAATTGAGCCAGCCACTTCAGAACAAAACAAAAAGAAGCTGACCAGCCTACAACATTAAATGCAGTGTTCCTTCAAATAGCAAGCTAGTTACTTGAGTAAAATAATTTGATTCCAATTACCAAATTTTAATGAAGCAAGAGGTGTAATGTTCTGCCCCGAGTCAGTGTACTATACACACAGCAGCTGCACACTGAGCTGACCCACAAAAATGTTAGAACATTATAACTGGTGCTTGAGTGCACAAGACATATGGGGGAAGGTGTGGTGAGAGATGATTGGTTAGACTAGGCCAATTAAGCCACTGTGATTTGACTGTGATGATTGGTTCCCAACACAGGGGGCCACCCTGTGGGGGTACCATAGCCTTGTTGATAAAATCTCAATAGGAATGCATTATTTTCACTTCAGTGTATGATTCCTAGTGAAAGAGTATTGGAAATCACGGACACAAATACAACTGTTCAGCTTGGCAGTGCCTGAAAGACAACAAGGTTCGAAATCAGCCGGGAGGAAATAATGCATTTACCCAGATAATAAAGTTGAAGTTTCTGGACCCTTAAATAAGGCTAGACTTACCAAATGTTTCTATGAAAGGTTCTATGTAGGTTACAAGACAGTACACAGCCCAACAAAAATCCTACAGATTTGGACAAGAAGATACATCTAGACCAAACACTGTTTCATTAGGCCTATTTGTTTAAAATATGTTGGATATTCACAATATATTCAGATTCACAATTTTAAGAATTTGCCCAGTGTGTGTAACTTAAGTTGTTGCGTAATTCTGGCGATTTGGGATGGGAGAACTGAGAACCTATTCTATCCCATGCAATATTTATTTGACTTCTGTTCGTTCATGGTTTATATTACACAAGGATAGCCCCTGTATGTCCCGTAAGCTTCCCTCACTCATATGTATTATTAAGAGATCCTCGTGCCTCTGGAAGAGAATGAATCTGAGAGAAAAATAACCAAAGCTGATAACAGGCATTGAGTCTGAGGTATTTATTGGATTGAAGATCTTTTGATCTGTCCTTGATTTGCCTGCAAGGATGTTTCCAGAAGCTGCTGGCCGACTTATGGGGAAACTAGTCAGTCTCTTGGTTAAAAAGTAATGATGGTAATCTACTTTCTTCATTAAAAGTTTGGGAAGCTAAAATTATTCCTGTTCATGTCTGGTGGCCATTTGTGGAGGTTCTTACCAGCCTGATCTGAGCTGTGCTTTCTTGTCTTCCCCCTTCCTGTCCCATTCCCCCTCCAGGAGAAGTCATGTTATTACCCTGTGTGTGTGAGGAGTAAGAAGCATTCAGAAGATGAAACAGAGGAGGGGCTGGGAGGACTTCCTCGAAACATCTCCTCTGTCAGCTCCCTGCTGTTATTTAATACTACGGAGAACCTGTTAGTACACACACTTGGTTCACTCAGTTTGTCACAACATTCTGGGGAAAAAAATGTATTCCAATTAAAAAATCCTGTGTTCCCTTATTTGAAACCTAACCCATAACATTAACCTTAATTCAAACATACATCTAACCTTAATCCAAGGCTTAAATTAGCTTTTTTATCTTACCATACTTGAGTCTACTATACTTGTCTTATCATTACAAGGATGGCAATACATACACAATCTCCTCAAACTGGTTGTGTTTGTTTAGATATAAGAAGTATGTGTTTCTCGACCCCCTGGCCGGGGCAGTGACTAAAACACACACCACCCTAGAGACTGAGAAGGAAGAGAAACCATTCGATGCGCCGCTATCCATCACCAAAAGAGAACAGCTAGAGAGACAGGTGGGCACACAGTTGGATTTCCATACCCTGGAACTAACTGGAGATCTGTGATGTTGCTCTGTTTGGATTACATGGTTATTTGTAAAGGCCTTGCTAAAAGGTGTAGGTGTGACCGTAACACTGTGTCTTACTCGCTTCCTCTACAGACAGCAGAGAGTTACTTCTATGTTCCAGATCTGGGTCAGGTCCCAGAGATTGATGTCCCCTCTTACCTCCCGGATCTGCCAGGCATTGCTGACGACCTGTCCTACAGCCAAGACCTGGGGCCCGGCATCGCACCCTCTGGGCCCACACACTCCTTCCCTGACCTCCCCTCCTTCCCTGGGGAAGACCTGCCTGGTAGACGCTGATTTATTCCACACAGTGCCCGTGGAAATCCCTTCGTGTCAACCGAGTGATATTTTCAATTGGCATGTGTTTTCATTACAGGTTCTCAGTTCCAGGTTGCAGTCCCGCCTCCTCCTCCGCCTCCGCCGCCTCCCCCGCCGGAGCCCACACACACTGCGCCTCCTACCCCTGGTCTTCCCCCTCCCCCACCTCCTCCCCCGCCGCCTCCACTTGCAGAGAGCCGCGCAGACCTCAGCCGCCCAGGTACCACACACACACACTTATGACACACACATACACACTTATGACACACAGACACACTTATGACACACAAACACACAAACACACTGTCACGGTCTGTGTTCATCTCCAGCTCCAGTATCAGGTGCGCCTAGCGAGGTGTTTGAATCAGACAGCCGGGCCAGTTTGCTAGAATCAATCCGGAATGCTGGAGGCATTGGCAAGGCCAAACTACGTAATGTCAAAGAACGCAAGATGGAGAAGAAGAAACAGAAGGAGCAGGAACAAGGTAAGAGATGATGGGAAAGGAAGGAGATAGGTGGTGTTAGAGGGGGGTGGTGTGGGAGTTTAATCTTACAGACTATAAGGGACATTGTCTTCTGACTCAACCAGTTATGTAACTAGTTGGAGAGAGGTTTATTAACCTTTAGATGATGTAAACATCACCTTCATTAAAGCACTGATTTAACCAGTTTATATCTGTAAGACCTTTCGTGTGTGTGTGTGTGTGTGTGTGTGTGTGTGTGTGTGTGTGTGTGTGTGTGTGTGTGTGTGTGTGTGTGTGTGTGAGTGTGTGTGAGACCTTTGAGTCAACAGTCATCAGTGCTGGTTCAGTTGAAATGGGGCCACTCTTGCATTTAACAGCTGGGTTCATCTGAGCAGGACATGAAAACTACTACTCCAGTATTTATGCAATGTCTAGCTACAGTAGATGTAACCACTCTGGTCTCCCTTAACTGTGCCAGCGCTGACAAAGACATGTTTCCGTCTGCTTCACTGCTTTCTCCCTGTTCTCCATCCCTCCCTGTTCTCCATCCCTCCCTGCCAGTGGTAGCAGCCGCCAGCGGAGGAGACTTCATGTCAGATCTGTTCAATAAACTGGCCATGCGAAGGAAAGGTGAGCAAACCTGTCTGGCCTTTCCCCTTGCTCCTCCGTGGGTTCCTCCTCCCTGGGTTCCTCCTCCCTGGGTTCCTCTTCCCTGGGTTCCTCCTCCCTGGGTTCCTGTCCAGAAGGCTTGGATAACGGTTCAGTGTTTCTGGTCTTGGTAACAGCAGGCTGTGTGTTTTCCAGGTATCTCGGGTAAGGGTCCTGGAGGCGGGGACTCGGGGGAGGGCCCAGCCGGTTCAGGCAGTGCATTTGCTAGGATGTCTGACGTAATCCCACCTCTTCCCGCTCCTCATCAGCCAACTGCGGAAGAAGAGGATGACTGGGAGGCCTAACCTCTGACACTTGCCGATTGGAACTCTAAGCAAATGTTGCTCTAAACCAATCAGAGAACAGAACACTGAGGAGACTGAGGAATGAAACAAACCCCTGTTGAACACAGGTTCTGCTGGGTTATCAGTGGGTTTCTTTGAGGTGACATACAGTTGTGGCATTCCTGGTCACAGAGCGACCTCAATAAACAGCAGGATGTTATGACTGTGTAACAAATGTGGTCACTAGTTTCCGCCACACCTCCAGTAGCTGCCCTTTGACCCAGATGGGACATATAGTTCAGGGTCTCCATCTACTGCCTTTTATAGTAGAGATTAACATCAGAAATCAGGTAGTAATCCCTCTGATGAGAAGTCAGGCCTTATCTTCTGAACATGAAGACTTTTAATATGTAATAACAGATTGACAAACAATGATATTGACAAACATGACAGCTGTATGTACACTGACACTTCTATCGGAATGTAACTAACATCATTCAGTAAAAAAAAAAAAAGTACAGTGGTGAGTTCACAATTGTGCATGTAGGCTTTTGTTTGAGAACAACGTCCCTCAAATCAAAGAGAGAATCCGGTCCAGTGTGGAGAAGTCCTTTCCTTTATTGGATTTGCACTGTCCTCATAGCTGCTGTTGCTTCTTCTTTTCTATGAAGAACTGAGACCACCCAGGGAAAAAGAGGTTTGGTCAGAGAAGTGAATGTGATCTGTGTGTGTGTGTGTGTGTCCTTCCAGGTGTCTCTCTTACCCGTCTCAATCCAGCAAAAGCAGGGCCAAAGCTGGTGTGTGTGCGTGTGTGTGCTCTGATCCAGTCCGGAAGTTTGGCCAGAGTTGCAGGTCGAGAGTAGCGTCGGTCACACAGAACGATACACGCATAGTCTCCACGGTGACGGATAGCTCTTCCTGTTGAGACAAGAAGTGGTAATCCCCAGAAGACTGATTAGGCTAGGGTTTACATAGCTTGACTTAGATTCACATCAGTTACCTGAGAAGGTGTAAAGACAAAAGAAGTACCTATTGACTGATTGACAGCCTTCATACAGAGGTTCTCTATCAGAGCCTGACCTGGACTCCTTCCACCAGAGTGAGGCTGAAACAGATCCCAGTTCGAGTGTGAGTAAATCTGCATAACTAAGGGCAGTCTAAGTCTCAAAAGAGCTCCCACAAATGCAAAGTAAAATTTGACCAAAAAAAGAAAGTAATTCATTTTAAACGCTATGTGTTTACAAGCATGACCGCTGAATGGTTTGTTTA
Source organism: Esox niger (assembly GCA_016801105.1). Taxonomy (NCBI): domain Eukaryota; kingdom Metazoa; phylum Chordata; class Actinopteri; order Esociformes; family Esocidae; genus Esox; species Esox niger. The sequence goes on along the minus strand of JACXGJ010015301.1, from coordinate 5,660 downwards.
TGGTGGGTGCAGCTTGTTGGCCATTGGGTAATCAGTGCTCCTCAACTAGTTCTAAGCATGTCAGTGGTATTTATTTAAACTTCAGCATTGGCCATAGACTAATAATAGCTGTTCATGTATCTCAACGGGAGGGAGATCTCACCAGGTTCTTGTCAAGATAAGACATCTTCTCTTGTAGCTCAGGAGACTTGATGTTCGGATATGGCATCCCGACCATTACAATACACCTACACACACACACACACTTCATTAAAATGTATACCTAAGAAACCAAGTCTGTTTTCAAAGATAAGAAATCCTGATAAAACACACCTGCCCAGTTCGTCTGAGAAGTTGATGCCCTCGCTCATCTTCCCGCCGACCACAGAGAACAGTAACGCTCCTGAAAGCGCACCTCCATCCACAGCACACCTCTAAGAGAGGAGTCATTTAATACACCTCTGTACACAGCACACCTCTAAGAGGAGTCATTTAACACACCTCTGTACACAGCACACCTCTAAGAGGAGTCATTTAACACACCTCTGTACACAGCACACCTCTAAGAGGAGTCATTTAACACACCTCTGTACACAGCACACCTCAGAGGAGTCATTTAACTTGCATCCCGATACAGACTCTTTATCTAGGGTGGTCCGGCCACCTGAGCTGCTGCTTCAGATACACATGTACCACTGCAGCCTGGGTTGGAATCTGGCTTGCTGCTTTTCCAGCAGCAAACAGGACCTATCCTGTCTACTTAATAGAAATGCCTGGAAATAGTTTCACAAAGTCTTAGGTGGTATGAGAGGTTCCATAGGAGTGACCATTGTTTCCTTGCCTCACCTGAATTGTCCGTGAGAACTCATTGAGCACCTGTTCCACCTGATTGGCTTTCTTTGGCTCTTGAAAGATCTGAGAGACAGACAGGACATGTGGACTATGACATAGCTTTTTGAGGGGCATATACCTCTACATTTGAAAGCTTAATGGTATCTGCACCTTCTTCCTGCTGGAGAGGCGTGCCAGGACTCCGCTGGCCTCCCAATGTCCCAGAATTCTTCTGGAGTAGTCATAAGAGGGAAAGAAACACACAATGCCTCCAGGCACCACATTACACAGGTTGGACAGCACACGTCCAGTCTCGTCCATCTACACACATGGAAACAGACACATTCCCAAGCAGTTAGCATAATGACTCGCGTGGTTTTGTGTATAAGTGGCATACATTTGTGTAAATGTTTTTCACCCAAATCTGAATCTTGGTTGAACTATCCCTTTAACCTTTTTTAATTCAATTGGAAACACTAACTTCTGAAAACAAATCTTTTTGATGAGTATCTACAACCCTGTTGCAAAGCTGTGTAAAATGTAAAGAAAAACAGAATGCAAATGATGTGAAAATCATTTAAACCTTTTAAATATAATTTAAATATTTTCTTCAACAGAAAATATTACAAAGACAACATCAACTGTTGAAACTGAGAAATGTTATTGTTTCTTGAAGAATATATGCACACTTTGAATTTGATACCAACAAAGAAAAGCTGGGACAGGGACAACAAAAGACTGGAAATGTTTTTTATGCAAAGAAAACCTGGTGGAATATCTCAACACTATTTACATTAATTGGCAACAGGTCAGTAACAAGATTGGGTATAAAAAGTGCATCCCAGAGAGCATTGTTCTTTCAGAAGTAAAGATGGGGAGGTTCACCACTCTGCAAATAGTTCAACAATAAAATAAAAATCTGGAGAAGCGTCTATATGCAAGGAACAAAACCTAAAAACAATATTGGATGGCTATGATCTTAGGACACTCCGGGGGCACTGCATTAAGATGGACTTAGGTGAAGTGAAAAACTGTTCTGTGGTCTGACAAATTAAACATTTAATAATTTTTGGGCAAGACAATGCCAAATCATATTCTGCATGTACTACAACAGCATGGCTCTGTAGTAAGAGTCTGGGTACCGAACTGGCCTGCCTGCAGTCCAGACATGTCACCCACTGAAAACATTTGGCGCATTATGAAACAAAATATATGACAAAGAACTGATGAGTCAAAACATTTCACTTTCAAAACTCCAGCAAATGCCTACAGGGGAAATATATCTATCTATCTATCTACACACACACATATATATACACATATACATAGATATATACACATATGTATATGTATATGTGTCTGTCTGTCTGTCTGTCTGTGTAATATGTGTAATATATATATATATACTACTTTTTTCTATTAAATATAGTGATACATTTGCACATTATTGCATTCTGCTTTTATTTGCATTTTACACAGCGCCCCAACTTTTTTGGAAACCGGGTGGTTCTTCATTCCATTTCTGTTGATATTTTGTCATGTCATTGTGATAATTTTTATGTATTCATGCTGAAAAAACCCAAGCACATATAATTTTTGTAGATGCATTAAGCTGTTCCTCTTCAAATACAAATGTTGTATTCACCCGGAAAATCCTGTCTGCATATTAACATTAACATAGTCTTATCCAAATAGCCTTATACAGATTTAACAGGGCTGTGTGTTACCAGGTGTGGTGTATCTCTGTTCTGGAACGTGAACTCCAGCTCCTGACCAGATGGGCCACTACACAACACCACAGGCAGGATATTCTCTGGAGGAATCACATGACCTGCCGAACACACAAACAGTCATGTCATCCAAACCAGGTGCTGTTTTGATAGGCTCTTATGTGTTCAATAGTGAACAGTTACTTTATCAGTATAACTGTAAAAGCAACCTTTAACCTGGTTACTTATCCCACCTCTCTACCAACCGCCCTGTTCTGTCCTATCAGATATATCCCAGACTACAGAATCTGTGGGTACTCACCACAAGAGAACTCTGTAATGCGCTCCGCTTCGACCCCGGCAGAGAATAGCAGCTCCTGCTTGAAGTCTGACACCTACAAGTACAGAGAACAACTTCTGTTAGCTTTGCAGGTATCCAAACCACCTGAGGGAGTCACTACAATGCAACCAGGATGCTCATCAGCCACCAGTCCAGTTAAGGCTCAAACCTAGACACCGGGGGACAGCTTGTTGCTATGAATAACAGTTGGAACACTGCGCCACCAGGGTGGCCATATTGACTTTAATTGATAGGCCATCCAATGTAAAGATGATAGTGTGTGTGTGTGTGTGTGTGTGTGTGTGTGTGTGTGTGTGTGTGTGTGTGTGTGTTCTTACGGGCTGCATGGTTCCCCCAGCAATGATGACCGCCCTACAGTCCTTCAGCACCTGAGAAAAGTGGACTGCCGGGTTCAACAGTAGGAACTTCACACTACTCACTGCTACACAACCTGGGGGGTTTGGATGAGGGTTGAGAGGGAGCTTTGTGAGACAAAGTGACCGACACACAGCATATAGAATCTTTTACATTATGGCGTCTTTTGTTTTGCAGTCGCTCTGGGAAATGACTGCTTTCTTTACATTGGTGGTTGGGGGGGTAGTTTAGTTGGCGGGTGTGTATCGCTGTACCTTGTGTGTGTAGCATCACCCGTCCATCGGTGTTGGTGTTGGTGAGAGCCATGAAGAACCCTTCTATCTGCATCATAGGGGATGCTGCCAGCTCCTTGTCCTCTGCTGCTCCCTGCAGGCCAGGAGGAGACTCTACAGGGGAGGGAGACCAGCTGAGGCAGTAATTTTTATAGACTGGGTAGCTTGCATACCTTCACCATCGCACAAGGCGACATCCCGTGTATCAGGCTTTTGCAAGGTTTACCTACAAGTGCTCAGAAAATATTTGCCAGTCTAATGAGAATTGAACATGTGCGTGATTGTGACCAGTCAAGAAATCGTTTGGCATGGAGTTTCAATTCCCTATATACATGATAGTGGCCTGAATGTTACGTGCTTGTTATATAGTGTGTGTGTGTGTGTGTGTGTGTGTGTGTGTGTGTGTACACACTAACCTGCGTCAGGCTGTTGGCTGGTTTGCAGAGCCTGCAGGTAGCGATTCAGGCCTTCAGTGCGACGGTTCTCCTTTTTGTCAGACTGTGTTTGTGTGTGGGTTGTCACACCCATCCCTGCATACTTTTCAATAAAGCCACAGAGCTTAAGGGAGAACACACACACACACACACACACACACACAGGGCCATTAATCACACAGACTTTTGGCTATCTCGGGTACTTGTGGTTCTTTTGGGGGTGATCAGTAGGACCCACACACCTTCTTGCTGATCATGCTCTTCTCAAAGTATCTCTGCACCTTCACAGATAAAGACAGGGAGGCAGAGATGTCATGTAACATGTCAATGATGGCCATAGTATTCATCAATCACTCCCCCAATTGCATGTGTCAATAGCAGTCTTGTGTTTCTGCTGTGGTCATGGTAACCTTAAATAGGTTGATGTTGTCTATCTGAGCCTTGAACAGGAAGTTGTTCATGGTCAGCAGTTCGGTTGCTGAAAGACAAAGTGAGAGGTCATTCTATTGTTGGTGAACCAGGTTTTACTAAACTGTTCTAAACATAAGCCTTCCAAAGTTATTAAAACCTGATCGTGTGGTTCTCACGAGGACAAAGGCAATAAATGGCTTAGGTGTCAGGGTAAAGCATGCAATTGTGACGGAGTGAGAACAGAGGGATGTTTTGGATTGAGGCATTAGGGGTTAGGTTATGGTTAGGCGTGACATTTAGGTATAAAGGATAGGTTATTGAGGTTAGGTTTACTTTAAGTGTTTCTGTGTGTGTGTTCTTACCTGGCTGAGTAGTCTGGCTGTGTGGATTCTGTCCCACCTTTCCTGAAGAGAATAGAAATAACCTGGTTTGGTGATAAAATGGTATAAACTCCACCAGCTTACCAGTGGATAAAATGTACTCATTGCCAAATGGCATCCAGTGTCCTCTAGATTGGTGTCTTTCTGAGGGCCTCTTTAGACACACATACATACCTCCCAAAACACGCAGCAGACCCTCTATCACAAAAAGGATCTGTTTGATGTACATCAAGTTCTTGGCCTTCAGTCGACTCCTGTTGCAGACACAGACACACACACACACACACACATCAAACAGGGAGTATCTGAGTGCGTGCGTGAGTGCATGCGTGCAAACGTACTTACCTGTAGCGTTCAGAGTACTGAGTCAGCTGGGAGTGTGCGCGGCATAGCTGGAGACAAGGTAAGATGTAGACACATTAATATGTCATTGAAACAGCACTTTTTATTATAGCACAGACACAAAGATGAATTAAACATGGTGTGTACCTGTGCTCCTGTCAGTTCGGAGCTGTGTATACAGGAGAGTGTGTCACTAAGGTTGTGGGCCTCATCTATGATCAGCACCTAAACCAATAAAATCAAGAAGTTAAAAGAGCTCAATATCATTCAGACAGCAGGGGGGGGAAATTATATTACTGTATATTAATGTTGGTTCACCTGTCCTTTCAGCTGCACTCCTGACGCTCTCCTAGTCCCCTCATGAAGCACTGTCTGATAGGGCAGCACCACCAGCTACACACACACACACACACACACACACACACACACACACACACACACACACACACACACACACACACACACACACACACACACACACACACACACACACACACACACACACACACACACACACACACACACACACACACACACACACACACACACACACACACACACACACACACAGACACGGCGTTGCACCA